>ML398500.1:77078-98924 GCA_005239525.1 Nicotiana knightiana | reverse complement strand
ACTTTGTTAAATCAGTGAAGTTTTGATATCTTCAAACTGAATACCAAACCAAACATATAACACATAACAATAGTGAAGTTTTTATATATACTTCAAACCCGTACGTTTATTAGTCCGGTAAAGTTTTGATATACTTTAAACCGGACAGAACAATTGTTGGAGTAGAAAGCACAAGGCTTTAGTCTCCAAGCCAGATATATATAAAACAGTTCAATATAAATTTCACCACAGAAACGTTAATAATAAAAATTCCTTAAGCTTGTTATCGCTTCTGTGTTAAAACTCAGAAAATCAGAAGAACTGTTAGAAGAAACAGAAAATATATATAAACGATAAATAATATTCCGAGTCCACAATTTTCTTGTGTGTCCTTAAGGAATTTTAACCCCCTCACAAGTTGCCAAGGTAATGGATTAAATCCTCCCAGGATGAAACGGAATAACCTTCCTGCAACAGTGGCAATACCAACTGCAGGATACCAACAAACTCAAAGAACGGAGCAAGATCACACTTACGAAGTTGAGAGAGAGAGAGACTGCGAAGTAGAATGCAGTATTCAGAAATGGGAATTCGTTTTTCAGTGTCTGGAAATTAAGCCATGCCTCAGAATTTATAGGCAACTATAGGCAACTATTGGAAGAGGTGTGATGTCTGTTCAGGAAAAAAAAGTGTCTGTTCAGGAAGGAAAACAAGCAAAGGCAGCGTTTTTGGATTTCAGTTAATTGCGTTAATGAACTAACTGACATTTAATTATCCAAAGCCAAAGCCGAAGCCGAGCGAGCGACGACGACGACGCGAGGATACATCATCTTCAACTCCTTTTAAGAGCTCTAAGAAGTGATCATATATTTATACACACAAGTGTAGTTGTCTTTCACCAATGTGGTACAAAGTTCATGACAAAAGCTCACTTGATTCAAATTTTCATTTCCCTCTATTTTATTTCCCACCATTTCTCAATTCACACTCTTTAACTTTTAAGCCCAATGCTTAAAGTCTTTAAGCCCAATGTTTAAAGTCCAACAGAAAATACCTTAAACCTGTAAATTGTAGTTATCAAAGTTGCAGCAAAACTGATGCCTCTTAATTTTTTTTTTCTTTTCACACGATTCTTAGTAGCTAAAATTATTTCCTTCCCAAAGATCACTTAGAATAACGGCCGGGTACAAAAACCAAATCAACTGGCATCTTAATCTCCATGGGAAGAGTCCCGTCGTTGGTTCTCGATTTCTTTTCTTGTATGAGTTTTTTTTTCTTTTTATATCACCAAAATTTCAGTTAATTCTAACTACACCCTAGGTTACGTGAGGAAACAACAATGAATAGGCTTGGCCCGCTTTTCTCCATTATATCCTCCTAAATCACTTAATTGCTTAACCATAACATGTAATATGAGTTTGGTCCATAGCACTAATTAGTAATATCTTTCAATACATAAATATTATTTCTAAAGTATATATACATTTATACATCCTCATATAAATAAATAATTACTATTATCTCTATAAGAACTTAATGAGAAATTATAATATATTAAAAAAATAACTTAAAGGTTCACTCTTAAACTGCTAGGCTATTACATTTCAGACACACTCTTAAGTCTAAATCACCCAACGAAGCTAATCGAATCATAAAATCCACCTCCGAATTCGTTTACTCATAAGTCAACTTTCGGTTGACTTTTTCTAACTTAGCTTTCTAATTAAGAGACTAAGTGTTCATTTCACTCCAAAACTACTCAGGACTCAAACCTACCAACTCGATACAACTCAACACATCTGAACAACACATAAAGAGGCAGGGGGGAATGGGTTATAACTCTCAAAACGACTAACCAGGTCGTTACACGAAATCTGCCAACGATGCCGAAACCACCCAAACCAAATCCGAATGACCTAAAAATTTGCACACACATCCCAAATGACGCTACGAACCTGTTTCAACTTTCAGAATTCCATTCCGACCCCGATAGCTAATTTTCCACTGCCGACCGGAAATCGCCAAAACTCAATTTCGCCAATTCAAGCCTAATTCTACTCCGGATCTCCGAATAACATTCCGAACATACTCCTAAGTCCCAAATCATCTAGTGAAGTTATCCGAGCCACATAAACCACATACTGAGATCATTTTCCAATAAGTCAATTTCCGATTGACTTTTCCCACTAAATCACCAATTTGAGAGACTAAGTGTCTCATCTCTCTCCGCAGCCACTCTGAACCCGGACCAATTAACCCAACGCAACACAAAAGAGCTGAACCAAACAAAAATGAAGCTGAAATAGGGAAAACGGGGTTAAACTCTCGGAACACTGACCGTGTCGTTACATTCAACTCGTTGTCATGTATCTAATTAGACAAATATGTCGTCATGTGTTTATATATCTATACTATACTAAAAGCACCAAAACCTTTAGCGAAATGTTGTTCGTCTTTTTTACCTTTCGTTTATGCATTTTATAACGGATAAAGTAGTAAATACAAATAAATTGTCTTTTTGAAAAGAAAAAAAGCCGTAGCATAAATAAGATAATTTACAAGAAGAGAAAAAGTACAAGATTCCTCCGTTAATTAGTATCCTTAATACTAACAAGAAGTGCAACATCAAAATTTGGTAAGTTAAAAAGAAAAAAGAAAAAGACAATAACTAGGAGACCCATTAATTAATATCCTATTAAGAAGGTCAATTTACTGTAGTTAAAAAAGGATAAAATATTTGAACGACTTTAAGATTTTTATAGTTACAAAAGCCAAGTTGATTTATATTCTTGTAGTTTTTTATAAGTACCATATTTATATTATAAATTTTATTATGTATATTATAGAAGAAATATCATTGCTTAGCATGTCTAATTTCTGTGAGCATGCAACTTATTATTTTGTAAAAAAACTCCAACAAAGAAAAAATTACATAAAATTAGAAATATAAGACTTAAATATTTACTAAAAAGCAATCATATGTAAAGATATAACAAGGTACAATTGATAGACTGCGTGGCTCAAAACTACAGAAAAGATGAAATTGGCCTCATTATCGATGATGCTAGGAATATGGATATCACTAAGAATTTAAAATTTTGGAATATGAAAGTCTGTAATAATTGCTATGGATCTAAAATATGACGTCCAGACCTACATCATAATGCCATATAATAGATTTTTCTAGCTGAATATAAGAATTTAATCCCCTTGATAATGTTTGGTGCCCCCTTATCTCGCCAACATTGGGTCTGTTTGGCCAAATTCTCAAAATTCATTTCTTTTTCTTCGATTATTTTAACTCATGTAGTATTTTTTATTGATTAAAAAGTAGATAATTTGTATTTTACTTGTGAAAAAAATAAAATAAATTTTTTCTGTCAATTAACTTACTCTGTTTGTGCTTTCTGAGATAAACTTAATAGTATATACTTTTCAAAAGGATTTCAAAAGAAAAAATTCTTAAATCCTGCAGTGTTTACGTGTTCTAAGCAAAAAAAGCGCGTCAACTTGTGAAATTCTAGAAATGAAATTATAAAGCTGAAACAAAAACTTAAGTTGAAAAAATTAACTAAGATGATTGTTCTTTATTTGTTGAGTTAGCTAAATATGATCGACAATCAACATTGGAACTCATATCTTTTTAACTTTTATTTTATTACTACAAAATAATTGGTTAATATAGTGTGTATGTGTTTTTCAAAAATATATATTTATTAAGATAGGGTGCACGCGCAACACACGTATCCTAAAACTAGTTAAAATAAATCTAACGGGTCCGATAAAGAGGTAAATTATACTTCCTCAGTTTTGAAAAGAATAAACCTACTTTTTAAGTAAGTTTTTAAAAAAAAATCTAAATTTGGAAATATTTAACTTTAAAAGTCCTCTATAAGTATATAATTTTATTAAATATTAAATTCATAAAATAATTTGGATCATATTTTAAAATTCAAGAAATATTGGTCCAAATAAATATTATGGGCTAATATAATTGAATTAATTATATAAGTCCAATATATAAATTAAATAAATAAGTCTTAATCCATTGGGTTAGCCCATTTAATTGGGCTAAAGTGATGAGCCCCTTTTCATCAGACCCCAGATATCATCTTGATAGAGGCCCAATTTGGTGCCACACGTGAAATGACGTGGCACGCCAAGTCGAGCTGAAGAGCCAATAGGATCGTGCCACAATGTCAAAATGACAAGGCCATGCCAAGTCAAATTAAAGGGCCAATGAAATCGTGCCACGTGTGCAAGTGACATGTTCTAGCCAATCAAATGCGGCTATGTCACACTTCAATTTGAATTGTCGGAAAGAGTTTGTTCTTATCATAACTCCTCCCTTCCACAACTATAAATAGGGGTCTTCATAACCCAAAAAAGACACCAGAAGATATAACAAGAAGCAAGAGAGAGCTCGTAGATCAAACGCCGCAAATTTCTCTACAAGTTTCGAGTTCAAGAAATCAAGTTCAAGCTCAAGAATGAAGAACAAGTCAATATTCAAGGAATACGAGTTCAAATCAAAGTTCGTGCTAGTTGAATTCAAGATCATCGTTCGTGGAAACAAATATAGATTTAAGATCAAGCTCAAAGGCCATTGAATTTATTTACTATTGGAAAGAAGAATCAGAGGATTCATAGAGATTGTAACACTCAAATATTTAGAATAAAATATTACAACTGTTGCAATATTTTCAGTCTTGATTTAATTTTCTCGATACAATTTATTTTCTACAAATTCTGGCACGCCCAGAGGGACAATCTCTATGTCACGACCCAAACCGATGGGCCGCGACGGGTGCCTGAGTCCTACCTGTTAAACACCCCTAAACATGCGTCTAAATATGAACCTGAATAACATCTGCTGAATTACGAGAACATTATACATGAAGGAAATCTGCACAAAAAGGCATACATACATATACGTACCACATACATAGGACGAGCCGACAAGGCTGCTATACACAACTATACATCTCAAAACTGAAAGCCGGCAAGGCCACATACTATCCTACTAGACATACCGTCTACAGACCTCTAACAGAGACATAACTGTATAAAGACGGGTCTGATCCACGTCATACCCATATATATCTATATACAAACGTATCGTATCAAAATCAAAAGTAGCTCCGGATCAAGTGGAGCACTTCAACTCTCGCTGATCAGGGATCCTAAGAAGAGGGACCGTCAGTTCGCCTAACTGCACTTGCAGGCATGAAATGCAGTGTCCCCAGACAAAAGGGACGTCGGTACGAATAATGTACTGAGTATGTAAGGCACATAAATAAATACATAAGAGACATAGAAGAAATATAGAGTAATTGACTCAACCTGTATGTTTGGATAACTCTGTAATAATAAATCACTTTTAGCGTCATGCATATGCGTATGAATGTCATGTCGTGCATATGTATATGTTTCATAACATCATCATCCTCTGAGGGCATCCCATCATATCATATCGGCCACTGTGGGAAAAATCATCATCGTATACCAGCTGATCAGGTGGTGGTGTGTATATAACGCCGTAACCNAGTTCAAATCAAAGTTCGTGCTAGTTGAATTCAAGATCATCGTTCGTGGAAACAAATATAGATTTAAGATCAAGCTCAAAGGCCATTGAATTTATTTACTATTGGAAAGAAGAATCAGAGGATTCATAGAGATTGTAACACTCAAATATTTAGAATAAAATATTACAACTGTTGCAATATTTTCAGTCTTGATTTAATTTTCTCGATACAATTTATTTTCTACAAATTCTGGCACGCCCAGAGGGACAATCTCTATGTCACGACCCAAACCGATGGGCCGCGACGGGTGCCTGAGTCCTACCTGTTAAACACCCCTAAACATGCGTCTAAATATGAACCTGAATAACATCTGCTGAATTACGAGAACATTATACATGAAGGAAATCTGCACAAAAAGGCATACATACATATACGTACCACATACATAGGACGAGCCGACAAGGCTGCTATACACAACTATACATCTCAAAACTGAAAGCCGGCAAGGCCACATACTATCCTACTAGACATACCGTCTACAGACCTCTAACAGAGACATAACTGTATAAAGACGGGTCTGATCCACGTCATACCCATATATATCTATATACAAACGTATCGTATCAAAATCAAAAGTAGCTCCGGATCAAGTGGAGCACTTCAACTCTCGCTGATCAGGGATCCTAAGAAGAGGGACCGTCAGTTCGCCTAACTGCACTTGCAGGCATGAAATGCAGTGTCCCCAGACAAAAGGGACGTCGGTACGAATAATGTACTGAGTATGTAAGGCACATAAATAAATACATAAGAGACATAGAAGAAATATAGAGTAATTGACTCAACCTGTATGTTTGGATAACTCTGTAATAATAAATCACTTTTAGCGTCATGCATATGCGTATGAATGTCATGTCGTGCATATGTATATGTTTCATAACATCATCATCCTCTGAGGGCATCCCATCATATCNGTTATATATATATATATATATATAACGCCGTTTGAATCATATTTCAGCCACTGTGGGAAACATCATCATCATATACCAACTGATCAGGTGGTGGTGCGTATATAACGCCATAACCTTTCCCATATCCCATATACATATATATATACATACATATATACGCGTATATAACATCATCTAGTCATGGGTCAATGCACATGAATGCAATGCATGAAAAGTACGTTGATAAAATCTTTCGGAGCTTCATAAGGCCATTTTGCCTTTGAGTAATATCATAAAGTAAACTCTTTTCAACTTTCATATTTTTCTGAGACCCATGAACAGATGATAAAATATTATGACACATGAAAATTCAAGAACATAGATATCTCTAATACTTCTATGAATAGATTCATTTATGGAATTTGTGCATTTGCACGTTTCGCTCGTATCGCATGGATCATGCCAAAAGAAAGAAGAGATAGCCTTAACATACCTGTGGTAGGTAAAACTCCGTATAATATTCTTGGCGAAGATTGCACCGTACTCTTTTGTAACCGAAAGTTTTGATGGAATTACGGTGAAGTATTTTTTTGGAATGAAAATTAGCTTCTGTTTCTAATGTTTTTCTTGAAGAAAGATGATACATCAAAATGAGTTATGAAATGTATTAGCTTCTGTCCTCTAACGTATTTGAACTTTTTGAAGGAATTACTTCTGCTCTCTAATGTCTTTGAACCTAACAAGGAATGATAGATAAGACTTATATTCAAGTCTTATGTTAGTTAAATTTTAATGTGACTATAAGTAGCCACATGGCATAAATGACTAAGAGTCATTCTTAGCCATTGTGGCTTTGTGCCACGTTTTGGGGAGGTGTAATTTCATAAATTTTTATCCACTTATTAGTTAACTGGATCATGTCCCGTTATTCGATAATTAATAAATTACCCGCATAATTTAAAAATTGTCTCAAATTACTTAAGATTCTACTTATTTTTAATATCAATTTTTACATCATACTACCGTGGTCATATGGTACCTTTCATGGTACTAGTTCATAATCATCGGGTATTATCGTTCGACCCGTATTTTATCCCAAATTGGCCACCTTCAACGAAACTCATTTTTTTTAGTTTGTGTCCCCTTTATCCTTCACGACACTTATTTATCGCTTGTTATAAATAACATAAATACGTTAACATCAAGATGATCTTAACGCTGAGTCTACGTCACTTAACTGAAGAAGAAACCTTTAACATATGAAAACGCGAGATGTAACATCCTTCCCCCCTTAGAAACATTCGTCCTCGAATGTTTAACCTTTCAGGATTTTTATAACCTTGGTAGAGTCGCCCTTGTAACAACGCTACTACCAACTCTTCTTGTAGAAACCCAGTAATTTAACGCCATATAGGACCACAATCATTAATAACGACGATGGCCTCACATGACCAATAACAATAGCTAGCACAAAAGTTCGTACACGCACCTTGAGGTTATGACGTCTCAGTCGGACCCTTCTCTGGAAGAGGAAATAGGTAGGGATATCTAGAATTCATGTCTTCCTCGGCCTCCCAAGTCATTTCTTCCACATTGTTGTTCCTCCAAAGTACTTTCACGGAGGCTACCTCCTTATTCCGTTGCTTGCGAATTTGTCGGTCTAGGATAGCAACAGGAATTTCCTCATATGACAAGTCTTCTGTAATTTGTACATCATCTGTGGGCACTACTCGGGTAGGATCGCCAATCCACTTCCGTAACATAGATACGTGAAAAACTGGATGGACAGACTCCAACTCTGAGGGCAATTCTAACTCATAAGCTACTTGGCCAACTCTCCGAATGATCCTATAAGGCCCAATATATCGTGGGCTAAGTTTTCCTTTCTTTCCAAACCTCATCACACCCTTCATAGGTGACACCTTTAAGAATACCCATTCATCACCCCCGAACTCTAAATCTCGTCGCCGCACGTCCGAGTATGACTTCTGACGACTCTGAGCTGTCAATAGTCGATCCCGGATAAGCTTTAATTTTTATATGGCTTGCTGAACCAGGTATGGCCCATGTAATCCAGATTCTCCAACATCGAACCACCCTATAGGCGACCTACACTTCCGTCCATAAAGAGCTTCGTATGGAGCCATCTGAATGCTGGAATGGTAGCTATTATTATACGCGAACTCAATAAGCGGCAGCTGATCATCCCAGCTACCTTTGAAGTCTATCACACAAGCTCGCAGCATATCTTCCAGTGTTTGAATAGTACGCTCATCCTATCCGCCTATCTGGGGATGAAATGATGTACTAAGACTTACTTGAGTCCCCAATCCCTTTTGGAAGGACCTCCAGAAGTTAGCTGTAAATTGAGCTCCTCTATCCGAGATAATAGATACAGGGACACCATGCAGTCGTACTATTTCCTTGATATAAAGTCTCGCATAATCTTCTGAGGAATATGTAGTGCTAACGGGAAGAAAATAGGCTGACTTTGTGAGCCTATCAACAATCACCCATATTGAATCGAACTTACGCTGGGTACGACGTAAGCCTACGATGAAGTCGATATTGATTATCTCCCATTTCCAAGTCGGAATCTTCATAGCCTGCAAAAATCACTGGGTTATTGATGCTCAATCTTAACCTGCTGACAGTTAGGACACTAAGCAACAAATTCTGCTATATCCTTTTTCATTCCGTCCCACCAATATATTTCCCTGATGTCATGATACATCTTTGTTGCTCCTGGATGGATAGAATAACGAGAATAATGAGTTTCTCCCATAACCAGCCGATGCAGCCCTGCTACATTAGGCACACATAATCGCCCTTGATATTTGAGGACTCCATATTCTGTACTTTCAAATGGTGTCTTCTCCTTCTGAAGGGTGGTGTCCTTATAACGATCTAACACAGGATCCTCGTATTGGCATTCCTTTACTTCAGTTACAAAAAATGATGTTGCCGTATCTTGAATAGTAATTCCAATATCACCTGAATCCAGTAACCGAACTCCAAGACTAGCTAGTTGATGAACCTCACGAGCTATTCCCCTCTTTCCTGGCTGCAAATACGACATGCTACCCATAGATCTACGGTTGAGGGCGTCAGTTGCTACATTCGCCTTCCCCGGATGGTATAAAATTTCAACGTCATAGTCTTTAAGTAGCTCCAACCATCTCCTTTGACGTAGATTCAATTCCTTTTGCTTGAAGATGTACTGGAGGCTCTTATGATCCGTATAGATATCAACATGAATGCCATACAAGTAGTGCCTCCACATCTTTAGTGCATGAATCACCGCAGCTAATTCTAAATCGTGGGTCGGGTAGTTCTTCTCGTGCTTTTTTAGTTGTCTAGAAGCATAAGCCACAACCTTACCATACTGCATCAGCACACAACCCAATCCAATGCCTGAAGCATCGCAATAGATAACATAACCATCGGTCCCTTTGGGAGCGTTAGAACCGGTGCTGAAGTTAACCTGTCCCGTAATGCCTGGAAACCCCATTCACAAGCATCAGTCCATTAAAACTTTGCTCCCTTCTGAGTCAACTTTGTTAAAGGTGATGAAAGGGAAGAAAATCCTTCCACAAATCTCCTGTAATAACCCGCCAATCCAAGAAAGCTACGAACCTCCTTTTGTGTATCCACCCGGATGCCTTCACCCGAAATGATACGCCCAAGGAAAGTTACAGAGTTCAACCAGAATTCACACTTAGAAAATTTTGCATACAACTTCCTTTCTTGTAAAACTCTGAGCACAGTACGCAGATGACCATCATGCTCATCCTCTGAACAAGAATATACTAATATATTGTCAATAAATACAATTACAATCAGATCTAAGAAAGACCTGAACACACGGTTCATCAAATCCATGAATACTGCTGGGGCATTGGTCATATCGAACGACATAACCCGAAACTCAAAGTGACCATATCTAGTCCTGAATGCTGTCTTCAGAATATCTTCATCCTTAACCCTTACCTGATGGTACCCGGATCTCAAGTCTATCTTTGAAAAGCACTTAGCACCTTCAAACTGATCAAATAAGTCGTCAATCCTTGGGAGCGGGTACTTATTCTTGATCGTCACCTTATTTAGTTGCCTATAATCAATACACATTCGTAAGGAACCATCTTTCTTCCTTACAAACAACACAGGTGCTCCCCACGGTGACGTACTGGGTCTGATAAAACCTTTTTCAAGCAAGTCCTTTAGTTGTTCTTTCAACTCTTTCAGCTCTGTGGGGGTCATTCTATAGGGAGGAATAGATATTGGGTGAGTATCTGGTAGTAGGTCAATGGAAAACTCAATTTCTCGCTCTGGCGGGAGACCTTGAAGTTCATCAGGAAAGATATCTGGAAACTCATTTACCACAGGGATGGATTGAATGGTTGGTGACTCTATTTCCACATCCTGAACCCGAACTAAGTGATAAATACAACCCTTTCTGATCATCTTCCTTGCCTTGAGATAGGAATAAATCTACCTCTCGGCGATGCCGTGTTACCTTTCCACTCTAAAATAGGCTCCCCCGAAAATTGAAATCGGACTATCTTTGATCTATAATCAACATTGGCATGACAAGAAGCCAACCAATCCATACCCATTATAACATCAAATTCTACCATATCTAACTCGATTAAGTCTGCTACGGTAGGTCAACCATGAACTATTATTATGCAACCCCTATATACCTGCTTAGCTATCACCGAGTCCCCAACAGGTGTAGATACCTCAAAAGGTTTAACCAACTCAGGTTTTATTTCAAACTTACTAGCAACCAATGGAGTAATGTATGATAAGGTGGAACCTGGATCAATCAGTGCATATACATCATAGGAGGAGACTGATAATATACCTGTAACAACATCAGGCGATGACTCTTGGTCCTGTCGTTCTACCAATGCATAAATGCGGTTCTGAGGGCTGCTCGAGCTAGATGCTTCGCCTCTGCCTCTACCGTGACTCATTGGTGCATGGGGACCTTGCCTAGGGGGGCGTACTGATGATGATGATCCAGCTACAGATCCCGCTGGCTGAGCTACGCTTGCATCATCTCTCATCGGATATTCCCTCATAACGTGGCTCGGATAACCACAAGTATAACAAACACCTAATCCCATACGACGTTGTCCGGTATGCTGCTTACCACCTTGAGTACATCGTGGCAAGGGTGGCCTCATCTGATTTGACTCACCCCTATACTGAGAACCTGAGGCCCTAAATTCTGACCAGGCCCTGAATATGTAGAACGATCAAATCTCTTACCGGCAAACTGAGGGGGCACGCTAGCCGAGGGCTGGGATGGATATCTCTAATATTGCTGCCTATGACCACCTCAAAACTCACCAGAAGGACTCGAAGACCTCGCTCTCTTATTCTGGGCCCTATCATGCTCACGGTCGGTCCTCTGTTTCTGTTTACGCTCCTCTACACCCTGAGCGTATGCCTGCATACGAGAAATATCCATGTCTAGATGAATTGAAACCGACATACAATCGTTAAGCAAGTGAAGCTGTAATCCCATCACGAACCGATGAACCCGATCCTCCATCTTAGATACAATAGTGGGAGCATACCTAGCCAACAAATCAAACTAAATACTGTACTCCCGAACACTCATGTTTCCCTGCCGAAGGGTCAATAACCTATCAACTCTGGCTCGCCTAAGCTCTGGTGGCAGATAATGACGAAGAAAAGATTCTCTAAACTCCTGCCATACCGCTGGAGGGGAATTCTCACCTCTGGACAATTCCCAAGACTCGTACCAATTAACTGCAACATTCAGAGTCTATAGGAAGCTATCTCAACTAACTCAGTCGCAGTGGCCTTCATTAACCATAACTTCCTCTGCACTCTATCAATAAATACCTGAGGGTCCTCATTCGAGTCTGCTCCAATGAATACCGGAGGGTCTAAATTAATAAAGTCACGAATCCTCGCACTCACGAACCTATCTGCGTGACCGATACCTGTTTCCTGACGCCGAGCCTGTGCGGCTACTAATCGGGTCAATAACTGAACAACATCTCTCATCCCTGACCCGGCGCATCCGGCTGAGGTGCTGAATGTAAAGGGGGGCGCTGAAGCTGGTGCCCTTCGGAGCTCTTCTGGAAAAGGCGGGGTATGTAAAGTCTGAGATGGAACCTCACCATGAGATTCTCCCCGAGCCCTGGTAACTCGTGGCGCTCGACTAGTAGTCTCACCAGCCACGGACTTTCCCTTCTGGGCCGTACTCTTTGGGGGCATTGCTGACAATATAACGTATCGTTAGGAACCTGAATTCTTGTATTGCACGATCTGAGATAAAAAGAGAGGATAACATCCTATATGTCCTGTAGCCTCCTGTTTATAAGTGTGGTGCACGATACACCCATAAACAAGACTACTAGACACAGTCTGTAGACAACCCTAGGACAGAAATGCTCTGATATCACTTCTGTTACGACCTAAACCGATGGGCCGCGACGGGTGCCTGAGTCCTACCTGTCAAACACCCCTAAACATGCGTCTAAAATATGAACCTGAATAAAATCTGTTGAATTACGAGAACATTATACAAGAAGGAAATCTGCACAAAAAGGCATACATACATATACGTACCACATACGTAGGACGAGCCAACAAGGGTGCTATAGACAACTATACATCTCAAAACTGGAAGCCGGCAGGGCCACATACTGTCTACAGACCTCTAATAGAAACATAATTGTATAAAGACGGGTCTGATCCACGTCATACCAATATATATCTATATACAAACGTATCGTATCAAAATCAAAAGTAGTTACAGATCAAGTGAAGCACTCCAACTCTCGCTGATCAGGGATCTAAGAAGGGGGACCGTCAGTTCGCCTACCTGCACCTGCGGGCATGAAACGCAGTGTCCCCAGGCAATAGGGACATCAATACGAATAATGTACTGATTATGTAAGGCACATAAATAAATACATAAGAGACATGTAAGAGATACAGACTAATTGACTCAACATGTATGTCTGGATAACTTTGTAATAATAAATCACTTTTAGAATCATGCATATGCGTATGAATGTCATGCCGTGTATAGGTATATGTTTCATAACATCATCAGCCTCTGAGGGCATCCCATCATATCATATCGGCCACCGTGGGCAAAATCACATCGTATACCAGCTGATCAGGTGGTGGTGCGTATATAACGCCATAACCTTTCCCATATACATATATATACATACATATATACGCGTATATAATTCCGTTTGAATATACATACATATATACGCGTAGATAACGCCGTTTGAATCATATTTCAGCCACTGTGGGCAACATCATCATCATATACCAGCTGATCAGGTGGTGGTGCGTATATAACACCATAACCTTTCCCATATCCCATATACATATATATATATATATACATATATACGCGTATATAACGCCATCTAGTCATGGTTCAATGCACATGAATGCAATGCATGAAAAGTACGTTAATAAAATCTTTCGGAGCTTCATAAGACCATTTTGCCTTTGAGTAATATCATAAAGTAAACTCTTTTCAACTTTTATATTTTTCTGAGGCCCATGAACAGATGATAAAATATTATGACACATGAAATTCAAGAATATAGATATCTCTAATACTTCTATGAATAGAGTCATTTATGGAATTTGTGCATTTTCACGTTTCGTTCGTATCGTATGGATCATGCTAAAAGAAAGAAGTGATAGCCTTAACATACCTGGGGTAGGTAAAACTCTGTATAATATTCTTGGCGAAGATTGCACCGTACTATTTTGTAACCACAAAGTTTTGATGGAATTACGCTGAAGTATTTTTTTGGAATGAAATTAGCTTCTGTTTCTAACGTTTTTCTTGAAGAAAGATGATATATCAAAATGAGTTATGAAATGTATTAGCTTCTTCTCTCTAACGTATTTGAACTTTTTGAAGGAATTGCTTCTGCTCTCTAATATCTTTGAACCTAAGAAGGAATGATAGATAAAACTTATATTCAAGTCTTATGTTAGTTAAATTTTAATGTGACTATAAGTAGCCACGTGGGATAAATGACTAAGAGTCATTCTTAGCCATTGTGGCTTTGTGCCACGTTTTGGGGAGGTGTAATTTCATAATTTTTTATCCACTTATTAGTTAACTGGATCATGTCCCGTTATCTGGTAATTAATCAATTACTCGCATAATTTAAAAATTGTCTCAAATTACTTAAAATTCTACTTATTTTTAATATCACTTTTTACATCATACTACCGTGGTCATATGGTACCTTGCATGGTACTAGTTCATAATCATCGGGTATTATCGTTCGACCCGTATTTTATCCCAAATTGGCCACCTTCAACGAAACTCGTTTTCTTTAATTCGTGACTCATTTATCCTTCACGACACTTATTTATCGCTTGTTATAAATAACATAAATACGTTAACATCAAGATGATCTTATCCCTGAGTCTATGCCAATTAACTGAAGAAGAAACTTTTAACGTATGAAAACGCGAGATGTAACACTCTACCTCTCATCTCTTCTTTTTCAAGTTCAAGAAAAAGATCTAACAATTCGACCATGGAAGAACAACTTGCAAATATGACCAAAGCACTTGAGAAGTTGACCAAGTATATGGAGGATCGAGATACTCGCCTCGAAAAGTTAGCAAGTGAGATAGAGAACTTAGTAGAAGCAAAATCAATTCAAGCGCCTGTGGAGATTTCCAGATATAAAGAAGGGGGAGAATCCGCTGTGAGGCAAACAATCGTAGTCAAAGAGATCCAAGTTTCTTCAGAAGGTCTAATTCATGTTGATCAATTGAAGGACTTCATCACGGGGACAATTGAAGATAAAATTGATCCTCCGATTAAATATTCCCTCGTATATGCAAAGTATTACACACAACGGATTAATAACTTGAAGATGTCTACTGGATATCAACCTCCAAAGCTTCAACAATTTAATGGAAAAGGAAATTTCAAGCAACATGTGGCGCATTTTGTCGAGACATGCAACAACGCTGGGACTTATGGTGATCATCTTGTCAAACAGTTTGTTCGTTCTCTCAAAGGTAATGCATTCGATTGGTACACATATCTCAAACCTGGTTCTATCGATAGTCGGGAGTAGTTGGAGCAAGAGTTTCTCAATCGTTTCTATAGCACAAGACGCATCGTAAGTATGATCAAACTTAAAAACACTCATCAAGGAAAGGATGAGCCAGTTATTGACTTCATCAACCACTGAAGGAGCTTAAGCCTCAACTGCAAAAATCACCTTAGCGAAACTTCTGGCATCGAAATGTGCATTCAAGGCATGTATTTGAGTCCTCTCTATATCTTACAAGGCATAAAGCCCAAAATATTTGAAGAACTAGCAACTTCGTGCACATGATATGTGATTAAGTATTGCTACAAGTGGAGATCAAAGGTTTCCTGGATTTGTGCCTCATGATGAAATAGAAATAGAGGATGCTGAGAATGGGGGCAAGTATTCATCCGAAGATGAAGTCGAAGAGTCCATGCATGTTGCAACGCTCCTTAACGCACGAGCCTGCACTGCAAGTTATGATGCTCCTCAACACACGATCCTAAACTGCAAGTTCTAACACTTCTTGGCACATGAGTCTGTATTATATGTCACGAAGCTCCACAATTTTGAACTAAATCTTTAAGACGTAAAGCTCTTCAAATTTGAGCAAAGTCTTCAAGTTGCAAAGGTTTTCAAATTAGAGCAAAGACTCAAGTCGAAAGCTCTTCAAAGTTGAGCAAAGACTTCAAATTGCAAAGCTTTTCAAATTAGAGCCAAACATTAAGATGTAAAGCTCTTAAAATTCGAGCAAAGTTTTCAAGTTGAAAATCTCTTCAAATTCGAGCAAAGACTCAAGTCGAAAGCTCTTCAAAATCGAGCAAAGACTTCAAGTCACAAAACTTTTCAAATTAGAGACAAACTTTAAGACATGAGGCTTTTAAAATTTGAGCAAAGTTTTCAAGTTGTAAAGCTCGTCAAATTCGAGCAAACTGTTCAAGCTACAAAGCTCTTCAAATTCGAGCAAACTGCTCAAGATGCAAAGCTTTTCAAATTCGAGCAAACTGTTCAAGCTGCAAAGCTCTTCAACTATGAGCTAAATCTTCAAGTCATGAAGCTCATGAATTTGCGGAACTTCAAATTGCAAGTTAAATCTTCAAGTTGTAATGCTCCTGGACATACGAGTATAATATGCATGTCATGAAGCTTTTCAAATTTGAGAAAAATCTTCAAGTTGCAAAGCTCCCTAAAATACGAGCTTAAAAAGCAAGGTACTATGCTCCTTAATGGAAGAGCATAAACTGCATGTTACTCCTGGCACGCAATAGTATAAACTTTGTACGGCCCCCCAAAAAAAGAAAAAAGTCCGCTAAGTTGAAAATCTCAAAAAAGGCGGCGTAGGCAAAACTGCAAAAGTTAGGACATAAAAAAAATCACCCATTTTGAACTACGGTATGACTTAATCCTCCTCACCGAGGTACATAGGCAAATTAGAGTTTTATTCTAAGTTCAGTTGCATAAGTTGAAAAGATACATAACCCCCCAATCATTGTCCAAATGAAGTACGATGGAGTGTAATTCATTCAATCAACACTTGAAAATCGAGGTGAGATACCATTATTCTGTTAAACTTTGGATCACATTTGATTTAATGGGGACAATACTCCATGGTAAATTGGTATATTCAATGGGACGATTTAGGAGGAAGCCAAGTATTTGCGCTGAAATAGGGGGTTCACAATGCCTTCATGTTCGCCAAATCTTTAAGCATGCCGGTCTTCAAGTCGAAATGTTTAAGCCCCCAAGTCTTCAAGTTGAAGTGTTCAAGTTGAGGTCCTCAAACTCACCGGTCTTCAAGTGGAAGTATTTGATCCCTCAAAGTCTTCAGGTTGAAGCGTCAAAGTTCGTCGAATCTTCAAGTCCATCAATCTTCAAGTTGAAGTCTGCAAAGTCCGCCAAATCTTCAAAGTTTTTCAAGTGATAAAGTCGACATCGTCAAGTCCACGAAGTCTTCGAGTTAAAGCTTTATAATTTTCCAATCTTAAGGTGGACATACGAGTCCCTTTGCACCTTAAGATGGCATGTTCGTGGGTTTATCCTTAAAAGGAAACTTTGTAACTTTCCAATCTTAAGGTGGACATATAAGTCCCTTTGCACCTTAAGTTGGCCTCTTCGTGGGTTTGTCCTTAAAAGGAAACTTTGTAACTTTCCAATCTTAAGGTGGACATACGAGTCCCTTTGCACCTTAAGTTAGCCTCGTCGTTCGTTTGTCCTTAAAAGGAAACTTTGTAACTTTCCAATCTTAAGGTGGACATACGAGTCCCTTTGCACCTTAAGTTAGCCTCGTCGTTCGTTTGTCCTTAAAAGGAAACTTTGTAACTTTCCAATCTTAAGGTGGACATACGAGTCCCTTTGCACCTTAAGTTAGCCTCGTCGTTCGTTTGTCCTTAAAAGGAAACTTTGTAACTTTCCAATCTTAAGGTGGACATATAAGTCCCTTTGCACCTTAAGTTGGCCTCTTCGTGGGTTTGTCCTTAAAAGGAAACTTTGTAATTTTCTAATCTTAAAGTGGACTTATAAGTCCCTTTGCACCTTAAGTTAGCCTCGTCGTTTGTTTGTCCTTAAAAGGAAACTATATTTTCCAATCTTAAGGTAGACATGTAAGTCTCTTGAGAGTAATCTCTCCAATAGTGGGGTCACATTGAGAGTAATCTCTCTGATAGTTGGGTCGTTTTGAGAGTAATCTCTCCAATAGTCGAGCCACATTGAGAGTAATCTCTCCAATAGTTGGGCCACATTGAGAGTAGTCTCTCCAATAGTTGAGTCATTTTGAGAGTAATCTATTCGATAGTTGGGTCAAATTGAGAGTAATCTCTCCGATAGTCGGGTCGTTTTGAGAGTAATCTCTCCGATAGTCGAGCCACATTAAGAGTAATCTCTCCGATAGTCGGGTCACCTTGAAAGCAATCTCTCTGATAATTGGGCCATGAGAGTAATCTCTCCGATATTCTGGCGAGGATGAGTACCCAACCCCTCAAACCCCAAGATCGTCTTCTTCATACATGGATCATCTCGTTAAACAAGAACACATCCTTCTTGTTTGACCTACAAAAAAACAAAAAGGATAACAAATAAAGAATAGCACAATAAAAAAAATACCTTTGCGTCAATACTTCGGAGTCTACAAAATTAGACTCAAATGGCTTGCAAAATACTGCAAATTGATACTCAATAAATACGAACACACGAGTTTATATAGATGGCAAAAGAGAACACTGAGAAGCTTGTTTCTCGATGTGGACTAGTAATAGTTTGATAGAATCCAACAAGAATTTGGCATTCTAATTCAACTAGGAGGACAAACTACTAGCGGCTGGAAAATATGTTTCCAACTTGGACTTTGTGTCATTATCTCCTAGAAAACTTGACTTGTAAATGCATCGTGCAATTCGGCTGATTAGAGAAAGCTAATTCAAGTAAATCGCAGTGGGCTCACGTGAATTTTCATGGAGATTCTCAAATATTTATATTTTCCATTCTTATCAATTTGAATGTTTTTTATGTGAAGATCAATTAGATATTTCAATGAAAAGTGTAAAACAAAATAAAGACATTTATTACATGAATACTTGAAACCTAGTCTTCAAAAGTTGAAAAACCTAGACAAGTCTTGAAGTAGGGGGCATTCGTAAGCAATTAAATTTTATTAAAATTAAATTCATAAAATAATTTGGATCATATTTTAAAATTCAAGATATATTGGTACAAATAAATATATTTTATTGGCTAATATAATTGAATTAATTATATAAGTTCAATATATATAAATTAAATAAATAAGTCTTAATCCATTGGGTTAGCCCATTTAATTGGACTAAAGTGATAAGCCCCTTTTCATTAGAACCAAGATATCATCTTCATAGAGGCCCAGTTTGGTGCCACACGTGAAATGATGTGGCACGCCAAGTCGAGCTGAAGAGCTAATAGGATCATGACACGTGTCAAAATGACAAGGTCATGCCAAGTAAATAAAGAGCCAATGAAATCGTGCCACGTGTGCAAGTGACATGTTCTAGCCAATCAAATGCGGCTATGTCACACTTCAATTTGATTGGTCAGAAAGAGTTTGTTCTTATCATAACTCCTCCCTTCCACAACTATAAATAGGAGTCTTCATAACTCAAAAAAGACACCAGAAGTTATAACAAGAAGCAAGAGAGAGCTCGTAGATCAAACGCCGCAAATGTCTCTACAAGTTTCGAGTTCAAGAAATCAAGTTCAAGCTCAAGAATGAAGAACAAGTCAAGATTCAAGGAGTATGAGTTCAAATCAAAGTTCATGCTAGTTGAATTCAAGATCATCGTTCGTGGAAACAAATATAGATTCAAGATCAAGCTCAAAGGCCATTGAATTTATTTACTATTGGAAAGAAGAATTAGAGGATTCATAGATATTGTAACACTCAAATATTTAAAATAAAATACTACGATTGTTGCAATATTTTCAGTCTTGATTTAATTTTCTCGATACAATTTATTGTCTACAAATTCCGGCACACCTAGTGGGACAATCTCTACCTCTCATCTCTTCCAATCACTATAAATAGGGGTCTTCATAACCCAAAAAGATACCAGAAGTTATAACAAGAAGCAAGAGAAAGCTTGTGGATCAAACGCCACAAATTTCTCTATAAGTTTCGAGTTCAAGAAATCAAGTTCAAGCTCAAGAACGAAGAACAAGTCAAGATTCAAGGAGTACGGGTTCAAATCAAAGTTCGTGCTAGTTGAATTCAAGATCATCGTTCGTGGAAACAAATATAGATTCAAGATCAAGCTCAAAGGCCCTTGAATTTATTTACAAAAGAAGAATCAAAGGAATCATAGAAATTGTAACATTCAAATATTTGAAATAAAATATTATGATCGTTGCAATATTTTCGATCTTGATTTAATTTTCTCGACGTAATTTATTGTCTACATCTTCTTTTACCCTTAATAAAATGGCTTATAGCCATACAAATATATATGGATTGTTTAATATTACAAACTTTAAAAGTCTTTTCTTTTTTCTTAAAATTTGTATCCAGTTCCCTTAATCATCTTTCATGGATGATACGCAATTTGGCTTCAAAATGTGATGCTATACCCCTTCAAGATTTATGCTATATAACCGATAGAATTTGTATAGTAGATCCTCTTCCTTGATGATGAAGCTTGTTATCCTTAATTACAGAAAGATGAGCTTCATTGACACACACACATACGCACACCAAAAAAAGGGTAAACCAATGAAATATAAGATAGGCAGATGGGATTTTTTTAAATAAATAAAAAATAATAATAATAGGTGACCTTAGGGAATTTTTTAAGGGTTCGTTTGGAAAGTCACCAGATAATTGAAATTGGTGTAATTACTAGGTCAGTAATAACATAGCCTAATAATTACATAGTATTGTAATTATGACGATCTGTTTGTTTTTCATAATGTAATTACAGTGTAATTAACAAGCGCATTGTTTGGTTGCACAAGTGTAATTACATAGTTAGATTAAATTTTAAATAAAGTAACTAGCAAACTTAAAAGTTAATATAATAAATATATGTCTTTAAATAATCTTATACAAGTATAAATTAACAACTAAAATTAATTTTAAGAGAATAGTATAATATTATTTTAATTAATTATAACAACTAAAACATACATCTTGCAATTATTAACAACTAAATTAATACTAATACTTAGTTTAATTAATTATAACAACTAAAAATATATGTTTTGTAAGAACATTATGGAATGCATGTTTGATACATAAATTACTCCTTAATATTTATAAATATAATGTCATAACATTATTCAAATGTTTGATAAAACTAATCTATCAATACTAACTAAAAAATTACACACAATGTTAAATAACAAGCCAATACTACTAAAACAAGTAAAGTGGAATCATATATAACACAATTTTAAAATCCAAAAAAAAAAAAAAATTTAACTTAAGTTCCAATACAAATAAGTTCCGAGATAATAAAAATAAGTTCCAATACAACTTAAGATTATGAAACATAATAAGTTTATAATCTTATTCAACAACCAAATTCTACTTTAATGACATCACTCATTATATGCCAAATTTGGTTAATGAATCCTTATTTCTAATATTAGGAGGTGTAGTTTCAAAATCTAGAATAATAACACAGTTACGCTATATGAAGAAAGTAAAATAAACAAGAAATAAATTATGCAAGCAATTACATGAAATCACAAGAAGTAAAGGTAGGGAAATAAAGATAAATAACCTACAAAGAAAAATATATTTAAAAATAAAAAAACAAATTAAAAAGTAAAAAAAAAAAAAAAAAAAAAAAA
>ML398500.1:17191-76971 GCA_005239525.1 Nicotiana knightiana | reverse complement strand
AGTAAAAAATAAAAAAAAAAAAAAAAAAAAAAAAAAAAAAAAAAAAAGAGATTAAATGTCACGACCCAATTTCAGAGTCGTGATGGCGCATGTCGTAGAACCAAGCAAGCCACCCATTTTATCTAAGCGAAATTCAATTTTCAGTAAAAATACAATTTTAAACGAAATTTGCTGGTATAATAATAATCTGAAGTTTGAAGCAATATCTGAAACAAAATTTAAAATCTCCAACCCCGGATCCAGTGTCACTCAGTCATGATCTGCTATAACATAAAGCAAGGAAAAGGAGAAATGGACAACATAGTCTCAAAATAAAGAACAACAGGTAGAATAAGAAAGAGAAGACGAGGTCGCGATCGCTAGCTGCTACCTCGACGACTCCGATGAAACTCTGACAGTTGCTCAGTATCCACTATCGGGTCAGGTGCAGGAGGTAACGTGATTATACCAACTCAGAAGTAACGAAATCAAACTATGGACTGAAAGGCAGTGAGAGACTAAACCTCAGAATTTACAATAGACAGTATACAAAAATTAGACATGTTAACAGTTTATCAGAAAATATACAAAATATGCCAAGTATGCCGGACTACTCTATATGCCATCGTATATATGAAACTAGTTTGGGATGCCATAGTGTTCACAACCCTCACACAGCAGTCCACTCAGTACTGTAAATTGCTCTCAGGCTTAGGGAAGGTCCATCCCGGAATGTACATAACCATCGGTGACCGTAGTCACTCGGTACTGAGGAAAAAGGCCAATCCATCCCCAGGGAGAAGGTCCATCTCCAGAATACAACACTCGGACAAGATCCATGTACAGGGATGATCCATCCCTCACATAACATCAACTTCGGACAAGATCCATGCCCAGGGAAAATCCATCCCTCAACATCAATTCGTTTACTGGGGGTGTAAAGACTCCGGAGGGGCCCTAGTGGCCCAAGCGCTATATCAAGCCAACGAAGTCATGATTTAATTATCGTTGCGGTGTGCAGTCCGATCTCATAATTGTCTCAATAACAGGCTCTCGGCCTCACTCAGTCATTACTCTCCAGTTTCACTCATATTGATCACAGATGCATCCACCAGCCTGAAACAATGATAAGTATGCATATAATTAACAATACTGAGACTGAGGTATGAAGCGATATGCTATAACAGGACTGAGTATATGGAATCAAATAATCACAAAATGAGACAGTAATATACGACCACTCGGGTCTCAGCATTTTCGGCGTGAAGCCTAGCATTTATACTTAACATGATTTCTAACAGGTTCACAATTACTACATTAATAGAAGTGTGGATATCGATCAGTAATAGATACTAGACAATTGCCATGGGTTGAGCCAGGCCACAAATACTCGGTGCACGCCCGCACACCCGTCACTTGGCATGTGCGTCACCTCAATTATATTCATAAATCATATAGCTCGGGGTTTCGAACCCTCATAACCAAGTTTGGAAACGTTACTTACCTCAAAACCGGCTAAAAACCTAGCCCACAATGCCTTTGCCTCTAAACTGGGCCTCCGAGTGCTTCAAATCTACCAAAAATCATATTCATATCATTATAACATGACAAGGAATGAAGCCCATTCGAAAATTACCAAATTTACCCAAAAATTTCCAAATTGGCCAAACCCGACCCCTGGGCCCAAATCTCGGAATTCGGTAAAAATAACAAAACTAGAATCTTCATTCCCTCACGAGTCTATACATACCAAGAACATCGAAATCAGACTTCAAATGACCCATCAATTCCTAAATTTACCGTCTCTAATCACAACCCCTAATTACCCAATCTTTATACTAATTTCTCACAAATTTCACCACTAATCAGTCTATTAATCATATATAAACGAGTTTTAAGTCCAAAAGCCTTACCTCCACGAAGAACTCTCGATTTCCCTCTTCAAAAACCCTTCAAAAGCTTCAAACCCGAATAAAAATGGTGAAAGAATGACCAAAATTCGCTAAGGGCCCTTTTTATATGTTCTTCCCAGGGGTTCCGCACCTGCGGTCAACGCGCCGCATCTGCGACTTTCACTAACCCCCCCAGATTCGGCATGCCCCAAGCCTCGCACCTGCGAGCCCGCATGTGCGGTCACACACTCCGCTTCTGCAGTCGCCTCCCGTTCCTGCGACTATTGCGCTGGTGGTCCCCAATCCGCAGGTGCGGACACACTAGTAAACTGGCACCAACAGTAGTTTTGCTAAGTTTTCCAAGTCCAAACCTCCGCTAACCATCCGAAATCAATCCCGAGCCCCTCGGGGTTCAACCAAAAGCACTAACAAGTCATATATCAATATGACAACCTAGTCGAACCCTCGGAACACTCAAAATGACATCAAAACACCAAATCAAATCCAAATTCAAGCCTAAGGATTTCTAAACTTCCGAAACTCGCCAACGATGCCAAAACCACTCAAATCACGTCCGAATGACCTGAAAATTTACACACACACCCCAAATGACACAACGGACCTTCTCCACTTTTCGAAATTTCATTCCGACCCCGATAGCTAATTTCGACTGCAGATCGGAAATTGCCAAAAACTCAATTTCGCCAATTCAAGCCTAATTCTACTTGGGGCATCAAAATCACATTCCGAACACACCTTAAGTCCCAAATCATCTAACGAAGCTATCCGAGCCATAAAATCTACATTCTGAGGTTGTTTACCCAATAGTCAACTTTCGGTTGACTTTTCTAACTATAAGGCCAACTTAAGAGACTAAGTGTCTCATTTCTCACCATGACCACTCTAAACCCGAGCCAACCAACCCAACGCCACACAAAAGAGATGAACCACACAAGCAATGAATCAAAAATGGGGGAAACGGGCTAAACTCTTGGAACGACCGGCCGGGTCGTTACATTAAAGTAATGGGAAAAAAAGTTATAAAGAAAATTAATTATAAAAGAAAAAAGAAATTAAAAAGTAACCTTGTAATTACACAGTGTAATTACTACCAATTCTCACCTCCCCCTTGAGAATTGGAGAGTGTAATTACACCTCTCCAATTACACTCAATTTCATGCCTGATCAAGTAATTACTAGAGTAGACAAACATGCCAAACTGTGTAATTACATCCAAGTACACCCAAATCCAATTTCTAAGTGGATTTCCAAACTAGCTCTGGAAGTCTATACTTGTATTGATCCTTCAAATAAATGATTACTCTTGATCAAAATTTAGAAATAACAAGATTTACAAGTCGTCATTCAAAACTAGCCACAGTTTCAAAAGTAATCAAAATTTAACCACTTTTCATGTAAAGATAAATCTGAACGAAAATACTATTCAAAATTCGAAAAATACTCTAGTATAATATACTGTTGGAACTCCAGTATAATATACTGGAGTTCTAGTATATTATACTGGAGTTCCAGCAAAGTATAACGGTCCAATATACTATATTGGAGTTCCAGCAAAGTATCGGTCTAGTATATTATACTGGAAGTTCATACACATGTGCTCGAATCTCTAGTATATTATGCTGGAACTTTCCGCATGTTGGAGTTCCAGCATAATATGCTGGAAATTCATACATAGGTGCACCGAACTTCAGTATATATGCTGGATCGGTCTCTGTTGGAGCAAAATAGTGACTATTTTTTAATAACTTGGCAAACGCTGACTATTTTGAATGACCAGACTGAAAATTGGCTAGACCGTGCTATTTTTACATATTCTAGCCCCGACTTGTTATGGAAACCACAATGTAAACAAAACCCAACATAAGGTCATAACCTGTGATCTCCACTCATTTGGATCAGCCCTATCAACTTTTTGAACGTTGCGTAGCTTATCTTGCAAAGGATCCAAATCAGTTCCTTTTTTTGGGTTGAGAAATTAACTTAAATATCCTAAAAATGGCCGAAAGATTTATAATTTATGTACAATTATTTTATATGTATATTAACTAGCAGCTGTAATTTTCTTTTTTGAAGAATTAACCCAAATACCCACCACCCAATCACTTAAATTGAAAGTTGTCGGTGGAGGTATAATATATACATAATGTATGTATTATATGTGTATAATTCTGTATAATCAATGTATATAGTTAGAAAAAGTAAACAATGAATATGAACAATTATTTATGTAAAACAAATCCCATATTTTTTACTAGACGACTAAATGTGTAACTTTATAATTGAACTATTCAAGTCTATAATATAGTTATGGAATTTATACATTCCTATGCCATATAGGAAACTATATTACCCTCAATGTTTAAGGTTTGATATAATTACATTTAGTATACCTAATTACCAATTATATACCATTAGTGGTTTTTAAGGGTATTAATTACACTCTTAATTTAATGGTACCATATATTCCTTCTAATCCCTCTTCCCCCACGTTTCTCTCTCCAATTCTCACACCGTCACCCACGTTCCCTTCCCACACCCACGATTTCTGTATCAAAATCCCATTATTTCTTCCATAGCCAAGGCACTATCGGCACCTCTGCAATCTTGTCCCAATATTTTTGTGCCCGGGGAAAATGAGCACAGGCCTAGTCGATTTGATGGTTATTATTTCGAGTTCCTTCACATTAAGGTTTATGTAACGACCCGACCAGTCGTTATGAGCTCTAGCGCGTCGTTCAGCGATTTGAAATCATGAGCAACTCCATTTCAGGTATTATGACTCGTGGGCATGGTCGGAGTTTAATTTCGGGAAGTTCGGAGTCACACTGGAAAGAAAATTCTCATTTCAGAAGCCTTAATTTGGAGAAATTGACTAAGATGGGGATTTTGAATAAACGACCTCCGAATTAGGATTTGAAGGTTCCGGCAGGTTTGTATGGTGATTTCATAATTGGGCGTATGTCCGTATCGGGCTTTGGATAACCCGAGAGCGTTTCGGCATATATTGTGGAAGTCAGCATTTTTTAAGGAATTTCCTAAGTTTGGCTTGAAGCGCATTTCAGTGATATTGATGTCCGTTTGGGATTCCAAGCCTGGGAATAGCTCCGTATGGTGATTCTGTAGTTGGGAGTGCGATCGGAAGTGAATTCGGAGGTCCGTAGATTATTTTGAAGTCATTTGGCTAAAGATAGAAATTTGAACGTTTTGAGAAATCTGACCGGAAGTGGAAATTTCGATATCGGGGTCGGAATGTGATTCCGGAAGTTGGAGAAGGTCCGTAATGTTGAATATGACTTGTGTGAAAAATTTGGGTTCAATCGGACGTGATTTGATAGGTTTAGGCATCGGATGTGGAAGTTTGAAATTTCAAGTTCTTAAAGTTTGAATTTTAGTGCGACCCGTGGTTTCGATGTTGTTTGATATGAATTGAGGTCTCGAGCAAGTCCGCATTATGTTTTGGAATAGGTTGGTGTAATTGGACGGGGTCCCCGGGGCCTCGGGTGGATTTTGGGTGGTTAACGCATCAAGTCTGGAGTTTGAAGAAGTGCTGAGATTGCTGTCATCTGGTGTGACCACGCCTGCGAGGCTTTGGCCGCAGGTGCGACTTTGGCGCCGCAGGTGCGAGATTTTGGTGGCTTGGCTAGGAGCGTAGGTGCGATGTATTTTCCGCACCTGCGAAGGCGCATATGCGGACAATGAGGCACATGTGCGAGTTTTGGCTGGAGCTGAGGAGGCCGCAGGTGCGGGCGTTTGGGCGCACCTGCGGAAGCCATGTGCGAGATCTGGATCGCAGGTGCGGATATCGGCCTGGGCAGAGTATGTTTTATAACCGAGCACTTGGCTCGTATTCTCATATTTTCACTTGGCATGGGCGATTTTGAGGAGCTTCAAGGAGGGGTTTTCATCAAGGATCACAAGGTAAGTTATTCCAACTCATCTTAAGTTAAATACAAGGTATATGCATGGATTTGAACATGAAAGATTGTGGAAAATTGGGAATTTTGAAGAAAACCTAGAAATTGTATTTCGAATTTCTACCACGAATTGAGCATGAATATTTAGAGTAAATTGTATATTTGAGCTAGTAAGGCTATGGATAGGGTATATCTTCGAGAAATTTCAGAATCCGGGCACGTGGGCCCGAGGGTATTTTGGTCAATTCACTGAGCGGAGTTGGAAAATTATATAAATGGAATTTTTGCAAATATTAGAGTGTATTTTCATTGATTTGTCATTATTTGGATAGTTTTGGGGCGTTGTGCGTCCATTGGAGTCGTCGGAAGGGCTTGAAAGCCGGTTATGGAATTTCGGAACGAGGTAAGTCTCCTTTCTAACTTTGTGAGAGGGTATTGTACCCCTAGGTGGACTAATTAAATATGTGCTACTATTTGTGGGGGCTACGTATGCACGAAGTGACGAGGGTCCATGCGTAGCTACTATTATGCTCATATCTGGGTAGTCTAAGACCCACTAGCATGCCTTACGTGTTGTACATGTGATCCTGCCAATAATATTAGACTGATACTGCTATTGAATTGGTAATTTATTTCCTAAGAAGGCTAGAGTGTACCTCTCTTAATCATTTAGGAAGAGAATTGACTCCTTTGTGGATAATTGTATTCCTGATAAGATTATATTATTGAATATTATTAAACTTGGGCAAATGAATTTCGAGAAAAGATTTAAATACTATTTTTGTGACTTTTAAAAGAGAAATTTGTCATTTACTTGAGTATTTATTTTCCCGATGTGGTTGGGGTGGACTGTTGATTGTGCATGAGTGTGTGACCGCTTCGCAATTTACATTCCGCGAGCAGAGTGTTATTTTCCCCACGCTCATGGGAGCGGGCCGTACGCCACGACGAGATTGAAAGATACATTATGTTAATATTGTGTGTGCATGTGACCGCTTCGCAATTTACATTCCGCGAGCGGAGTGTTATTTTCTCCCACTCTCATGGGAGCAGGCCTTATGCCACGACGAGATTGAAAGATATATTATGGTTCGGGTCGTTCGACCCTCGGCAGTGCACATATATGATTATTATGATGGCTCAAACCGGTTGTCCTTACCCCGTATACGCATGCTAAATTGTTAATGATTTCATGAATTTTGAAGTGACAAGATATTTGGGGGAAAATGAAGAAGTAATTGTTTATTTAAGATATTTGGGGGGAAATGAAGAAGTAATTGTTTATTTAAGATATTTGGGGGAAAGTGAAGTAGTAATTATTTATTTACCTTCGGTATTTATTTGAATTACAGTTATCTTTAATGTTTACTGTTTTTATCATCCTCGTATGCCTATTACTGATATCATATCTTGTTAAAGGATTTTGTTGGAACTTAGTGAGTGTCAAGTCGACCTCTCGTCACTACATCTCTGAGGTTAGACGGGATACTTACTGAATACACGTTGTTTTCGTACTCATGCTACACTTGTTGTGCATTTTGTTGCACATGTACCTTCATAGCAATATGGATGACTTGGAGACTTAGACGAGCTGCATCACTCGGAGACAACCCACAGTCGGCAGAGTCTTCCTCTATGTATTGTATTTTCATTTTTATTCCTTGTCCAATTTGTATTTCAGACAAGCTTTGTAGTATCTGTGAAATTCTTAGAATTTGCTCATGCACTTGTGACACCAGGTTCTGGGATGTGTTTGGAATGTACTTTATAAAAATGGAATATTAAACTGTTGTATTTACTTAGCGGATTTTATTCAGTTATTATGTAATAAAGTAAAAGGTAATGATTTCAAAAATGCTAGAACATGAAATTTAATGTAACCATTTAATGATTGGCTTGCCTGATAGTGATGTCCGGCGCCATCACGATCTTATGGATTTTGGGTCGTGACAGTTTATCTCCCAGAGTTTGATTCTCAATATGTTCTGAGCTCGAACAGATCTTTTTATCTTTTTCTTTTGATGCTTCAATTGTTGGCTAAAGTCAATTTTCTTATAACAANGTACATTGAATTTTAATATCTCAATTCCCATTCAATTGTAGCATAATTGGGATTTTCGACATAATTGCGTTTTTTGCAGAAGATTTGTAGAAGTTTTAGTCATTTTTTATTTGTGAAAACAGAAAAAAAACCCATCTACAATCAGAATACAAATAATCTATAATTTATCTACAAAAATATCTACAAACTGGGTACATATTTGGACTCAACATGCTTCCCCTGAAATGTATGTTTCACATTTTAGATACATATTGTTGTCCAAAACAGTACTAAATCATCCACATTTTTCTTACTAACACGCATCTGCAATATTGTCGTTAGACGTAAGTGTTGACAGCCTAGAACAACTTGTATATTTTTAATTCTTTCAGTTGAGTTCCAAGTAATTAAATATTTTAAAAAGATGAGATCGAATCTATTAAAACCAGACAATTAATTAAGGAATTCTCAATATTAGGGCGCCTAAATAAGAAAGCATACAGCTACAGTGATTCCTTATTTAATAAAATATCTAAAAGAATCTTTAATTCCCCAATATTAGCGCGCCTAAATAAGGAAGCCTACATCTACAATGATTCCTTATTTAATGAATTGTCTATTTTTTGTAAAAATACTATTAACATGACGAGTAATATACAAACTATGAACATATTTGATAATATATTTTCCTATATGGTATAGGAACGAAAATTTCCCAATAATTATTACAATGTTTGCAATTCGTTCTTTCAATTTGAACGTGTAACGCAAGTTTTCAGCTCAACTATGTATAGGGAATTGAGGATATGCACTTCCTCACTTAATACTTTGACCTCCTACGGCATTTTCTTTGTAAATTATTATTCGTATGTAATTGGAATTTACAAAAATATCAGCTACCTACTAACTAAGGCTATCCAAACTGTTAGTATACTGTATTTGTAAAATAGTTCTAGAGAAGAAAAAATAATGTATAAACAGAAATATAGAAGAAACAAAATTTAATCTGAGCCCATTAAATTCACAATGTATTCTTAAGAAACTTAATCCCTTCCTAGTATCCGAGGTTGTGGATTATTTCCTCTCAAGATAGAATGGATTACACACTGGTGTAACGATACTTCAAACCCCAGTGTTTCAACAAACACAAATAGCGGCAGCAAATCACACTTACGTTGTTTATTTTGTAAGAAAACAATGCAGAAAGGAAGAGAAAAATGCAGAAATTTCGTAACAAAAATCTGAGGGGATGGTCTGCTATTTATAGCAACCATGTTGATTTTAAACGAAGAAGTACAACTCTTCAGAATGTCTGTTATGACTGTTCACGTAAAATGGCCATTACGTAAATGGCTATTTATGCAAAATAAAACGGAAAATCAAAACGCGGACGAAAATTAATTTACAGTTATAAAAATGGCTAATTTGGATTAAAATAACGTTAATCCTAATATTTCCAAATAAATTTGGTCCAAAAAATTAATCAATCAATCATATGACCAATTCCGAAACCGAAGCCAAAGTTGAGTCGGTCGAGCGACGACGACGACGACGACGACGACGACGCGGGGTTTAACTTCTTCTTAACTGTTTAAGAGCTAGAAGAAGAGCAGTCATATATATACCCATCAAAAGCCTTTTCCTCCTCCAATATGGGACAACGTCCCTTTGTCAAGGAGGGGAAATCAAAATTTTATTTTTCCTTCCATTTCCCATTCACCCTCTTTTAAGCTAAATTAAGCTTAAAACCCAATAATTCCTCACATGAATGGGGAATGGATATATAATGGAAATATGCATGAAAAACTGTATGATTCACACGCGAGGATTAGTTGCATCTGGATAAGTAGGTTTCCCTTTAAACTTTCCGAAGTGAAGTTATGTCAGATATACTTGGTCAATCGATGTATTTGATATCTTTAAATCGTAGAACTTTGACGTATACCTAGACAACCATAAGTCACACAATCAACTCTTAACTATCTTTGGTTCTCATTGTTGTGTTCCTTTCAGCCATGAACACTGCTTGGTTTCATAAGTGCGTAGAAAATCGACCTTACAAAATTCTCCTTAAATCGGCAAACACTTCGCACTTCCATAGGTGATTCCTAAACGTGTCATCCCGTAGATACACTAGTTGATATACCCCGTATCAATTTTTTTTTTGGTAATTACCGTATCAAATTTAAAAACCATTAAAATTCCTTAATACTTTATCCTCGGTACTGAACGTTGTCTCATTAATGACTTTGTTTAATTTTCTTGAACCTAGATCTTGGGATATCTAGTCTTCTAGGTAGAGTTACCGCCACAATGACTTGTCCTCGGCCATAGTCCCATTCTTCTCGATGATTTATCAATTACCTATATAGTTAGGCCTTTCATAAGTGGATCCGATACATTATCGCTTGACTTTACATAGTCAATCGCGATAATTCATCTAGAGAGTAAATGCCTAATGGTTTTATGTCTTCATCGTATATGACGAGATTTACCGTTATACATAACGTTCCCAGACCTTCCAATTGTCGCTTGACTATCACAATGTATACATATCGGGGCCAACAGTTTGGGCCAAAATAGATTATCTTCCACGAAATTTCGGAGGCATTCAACTTCTTCACCGGCTTTATCTAAGGCTATGAACTCAGCTTCCATTGTAGAGCGGGCAATACAAGTTTGTTTGGACGACTTCCAAGATACCGCTCCTCACTAATAGTGAATGCATATATACTTGTGGACTTAGAATCAGTTGAACCGATGATCCAATTTGCATCACACTATCCCTCAATCACCGCAGGGTATATAATGTAGTGCAAAGAAAAGTCCTGGGTATGTTCTAAATATCCCAATACTCGTTTCATTGCCATCCAATGAGATTGACCTGGAATACTCGTGTATCGACTCAATTTACTTATAGTACAAGCTATATCTGGTCGTGTACAATTCATGATATGCATTAAACATCCCAACACACGAGCATATTCCAATTGTAATATGCTTTGACCTTTGTTCTTTGCTAGTGCAAGATTCACGTCAATTGGAGTGTTTGCAACTTTAAAATCTAAGTGCTTGAATTTTTCAAGTACTATTTTAATATAATGAGCTTGTGACGATGCCAGACCTTGAGGAGTCTTATGGATCTTAATACCCAGAATTAAATCAGCAACTCCCAGTCCTTCATATCAAACTTGCTACTTTGCATACGTTTAGTCGCATTTATGTTGGCAATGTCATTACTCATTATCAGCATATCATCCACATATAAGCAAATAATGACTATGTGATTTGGAACATTATTAATGTACACATATTTATCATATTCATTTATCTTACAATCATTTGACAACATTGTTTAGACAGATTTCGCATGCCATTGTTTGGGTGCTTGCTTTAGTCCATAAAGGGACTTAACAAGTCTATATACCTTCTTTTCTTTAAATAGAACCACAAACCATTCAGGTTGTTCCATATATATTTCTTCCTCCAAATCTCCATTTAAGAAGGTTGTCTTAACGTCCGTTTGATGAATTTCAAGATCATAAACCACAACTAATACTACTAATGCTCGTATGGACGTAATTCTTGTAACTAGAGAGTAAGTATCAAAATAATCAAGATCTTCTCGTTGTCTATACCCTCTGGCCATAAGTCTTACCTTATATTTATCAATAGTGCCATCATCTTTCATTTTCCTCTTAAAATCCATTTAGAACCCAACGATTTATTCCCGGGAGGATTATCAACTAATTTCCATGTCAATATGGATTCTATTTCACTATTGACTATCTCTTTCCAAAATAATTATTCCAAAGAAGACATAGCTTCTTTAAATGTCTGAGGCTCGTTTTTCAATAAGAAAGTAAAAAAATCTAATCGAAACCAAGTAGACGTTCTTTGATGGTTAATACGTCTTGGATTGTCACGACCCAATTTTGGAGTCGTGATGGCGCCTGTCGTGGAACCAGGCAAGCCGCCCTTTTTAACTAAGCTAAATTCCATTTCCAGTAAGAATATGAATTTTAAACGAATTTATTAATAATACTAAGAATCTGAAGTTTAAAACAATATTTGAAAAACTAAATTTAAACCTCCAGCCCCGGATCCGGTGTCACTCAGTCATGAGCTGCTATATAAAAAAAAGAGTGAAGAAATAGACAACATAGTCTCAAAATAAGTGCAACAGGTGGAATAAGGAAGAGAAGACGAGGTCGCGATCGCTAGCTGCTACCTCGACAACTCCAATGAAAACTCTGACAGCTGCTCAATAACCACAATCGGGTCTCGGTGTACCTGGATCTGCACACGAGGTGCAGGAGGTAACGTGAGTACACCAACTCAGAAGTAACGAACCCAAACTATGGGCTGAGAGGTAGTGACGGACTAAACCTCAATAATTAAATCATCAACGTACAAAATTTAGGCATGTTCACAGTTTATCAGAAAATAACAACAGAATATGCTAGATATACCTCCATATGTTCTACATGCCAATATGTCACAGTGTGAAAATGCACATAGTGCTCACAACTCTCCCACAGAAGTCCACTCAGTACTATTTATGGCTCTCAAGACTAGGGAAGTTCCATCCCGGAATATGCATAAGCACCGGTGACCGTAGTCACTCCGTACTGAGCAAAAAGGCCAATCCAGCCCCATATAGAAAGTCCATCTCCGGAATAAAACACTCGTACAAGATCCATGTTCAGGGACGATCCATCCCTCACATAACATCCACTTCGGACACGATCCATGCCCAGGGAAAATCCATCCCTCACATAACATCAGCTTCGAAGAAGATCCATGTCCAGGGAAGATCCAACCCTCATCACCAAGCGCCATATCTAGCAGATGAAGGCATGATTTAATATCACTACGGTGTGCAGTCCGATCTCATAACTGTCTCAATAACAGGCTCTCGGTCTCACTCAGTCATTACTCTTCAGTCTCACTCACATGGATCACAAATGCCTCCATCAGCCCGAAACAATGATAAGTATGCATATAATTTACATTACTGAGACTGAGATATGAAGTGATATGCTATAACAGGACTGAGTATATGACATCAAATAATCATAAAATGAGACATAATATACGACCACTCGGGCAGCATTTTTGGCGTGAAGCCTAGCATTTATACTTAACATGATTTCTAACATGTTCACAATTACCACATTAATAGAAGCACAGATATCATCATGGAATAATCACTAAGCGATGCCATGGGATAAGCCAGGCCACAATTACTCGGTGCACGCCCGTCACTTGGCATGTGCGTCACCTCAACAATAGTCATAAATTTTTTAGCTCAGGGTTTCGAACCCTCAGAATCAAGTTTGGAAACGTTACTTACCTCAAAACCGGCTAAAATACTATTCTGCAGTGCCTTTGCCTCTAAATTCAGCCTCTGAGTGCTCCAAATCTACCAAGTTCAGATTTTTATCATCAATTTATGCTTAAGGAATAAACTCCAATCGAAAAATATCAAATTTAGCTCAAAAACCCGAAATTGGTCAAAACCCGACCCCTGGGCCCACATCTCGGAACCCGACAAATTTTATACCAAAATATTTTTCATCATCCCACGAATCCGTACATATAAAGAACTCGAAAATCGGAGTTCATTTGGCCCCTCAAATCGACCCCTAAAGGTCTCAAAATCTCAAGCCCTAACCCCACCTTTTTCCTACTGATTTTCATAATTAAACACTGATATAAGGTCTCCAATCACATATAATTGAGTTATTAAGTCCAAAAACCTTACCTCAATGATGAACCGGCGTTTCCCTCTTCAAAATCCCTCAAAAACCTCGGAACCCGTACAACAATGGTGAAAAGAGGGTTAAAAATCGCGAAGGCAGGTTTTAATACTTTCTGAACAGTGGTTCCGCACCTGCGGCCACTTAAGCGCACCCGCGGTCCCAGGTCCGCACCTGCGACTTCGCAGGTGCGATCCTGCTTCTGCACTTACGATCCTCTTCTGAGCCTCCCTTAGTTTGCATCTGCGGAGCTTTGCTCTCTCTTGCGGTCACACTTTTGTAGGTGCGGTCACACCAACACCAGCAGCTGAAGCTGCATTTTACCAACTTTAAAACTTCCGTTAAACATCTGAAATCAATCCCGAGCCCCTCAAGACCCCAACCAATTATACAAACATATCATATATGATCATTCAAACTTATTTGCACTCCCGAAACACTAAAAATAACATCAAAACACCAAAATCACATCAAATTCAAGCCTAAGAACTTTGAAATTTCTAAAATCCTCCAACGATACCGAAACTACCCAAAACAACTCTGATTGACCTGAAATTTTGCAGACATATTCAAAATGATATTACGAACCTGTTCCAACTTCCAAAATTCCATTCCGGCCCTGATAGCCTATTTTCCACTGCCGATTGGAAATCACCAAAAACTAACTTTCGCCAATTCAAGCCTAATTCTACACTGGTCTTCACAAAAATATTCCAAACACATTCCTAAGTCCCAAATCATCTAAAGAAGCTATCCGAGTCATAAAATTCTCATTCCGAGGTCGTTTACCAATAAGTCAACGCTTGGTTGACTTTTCCCGTTTTAAGGCTATTTTTAAAGACTAAGTTACTGAATTCTCATTTAACCATTCCGATTTCAAGCCTATCGACTCTAACACATCAATAATAGAATAACCAATCCATGATAAGTCAATGACATCAATAAAAATGCAAGTTCTACGTAACGACAGACCGGGTCGTTACATGGATCCTCCTGATTAGACGTAATTTCTTTTATTTCTTCCTGAGGTCGTTTAGATCCTTCACCATTCGACTCACATTCCTTTTTATTCGAAAATATATTTTTGAAGAACTCAACATTATCTGATTCTATAACCGTATTATTATGAATGTTGGGATTTCCTGATTTATGAACGAGAAATCGATATGCTTTACTATTGATCACATATCCTATGAAAACACAATCAACGGTTTTCGAGCTTATCTTTACCATTTTGGGTTTAGGAACTTGCACTTTTGTCAAACACCCCCACCCTTTAAGATAATTTAAGTTAGGCTTCCTTCCTTTCCATTTTCATATGAAATGGATTTCGTTTTGCTATGGGGTACTCAATTTAGTATCCGGTTAGCCATAAGAATGGCTCTCCCCAAGTTTTTTGGCAAACTAGAACTTATCAACAAGGTGTTCATCATCTTCTTTAATGAACGATTCTTTCTTTCCGCAATCCCAATGAGTTGGAGCGTGTAAGGGGCCGTTATTTGATGAATAATTTCATATTCTAAACATATTTCTTCAAAATAAGATTCGTATCCACCGCTCCTATCACTTTTTATCATTTTGATTTTCTTGTTAAGTTCCAATTCAACTTCATTTTTGTACTGCTTGAATGCATCTATTTCTTCATCTTTACTATTAAGCAAGTAAACATATAAATAAAGAGTACTTTAGTCAATAAAGTTATGGAATACTTCTTTCCACCGCGAGATGGTATTGACTTCATGTCACAAATATCTGTGTGAATTAAGTCTCGCGGATTTGCATTCCTTTCAACTGACTTATAAGAATGTTTAACATACTTAGATTCCACACATATTTGACATCACGATTTGTCTCATTCAAACTTAGGCAATACTTCCAAATTAATTTTTCGCAAGGTTTTATAATTGAAATGTCCCAAACATATATGCCATAAATCATTTGATTCAAGTAAGTAAGAAGAAGCTGAAGTTTTAGTATTCTCAACGACCATTACATTCAGTTTGAAAAGGCCCTCAGTAAGGTAACCTTTTCCTATAAACATCTCATTCTTACTTATAATAACCTTATCAGATACGAAAATACACGTAAACACGTTCTTAACGAGAAGTGTAGTAGAGACTTAGTTCTTCCTAATTTCAGGAACATGAAGGATGCTGTTCAGAGTCACCACCTTGCCAGAAGTCATTTTCAAAAAATATCTTGCCACATCCTTCAATCTTGATCGTTGTACAATTTCTCATAGGAAGCGTCTCTTCGGGTCCAACTGGAGCATAGCAAAGGCTTCTCTAACAACACCATTCCTTAGAAATTCCTACCAGGTTGCATTCAGAAAGAATAGCACATGAGTCATCAATATCCTCGTTCTTTTCAACCATGTTTGCTTGACCCTTCTTCTTGTCTTTTCTTGGAGCATGACAATCTGTAGATTTGTGTCCAACTTTCCCACAGTTGTAGAAATTTTCTTTGAACCGCTTCTTTCTTGGGTTGCTTTTTGGTCCAGAAGCCTTTTTCCTCTTTTTATTATTTCAGGGAGCATCCTCAACAATGTTTGCTCCCATTATTGTTGAGTTTCTGTGATGTTTTTTTCCAGCAGCTTTGCTGTCCTTTTCGATCCTCAACCGAACAATGAGATCTTCGAGCGACATATCCTTGCATTTGTATTTCAAGTAATTTTTTAAGTCCTTCCACAAAGGAGGCAACTTCTCAATCATCGCTGCAACTTGGAATGCTTCATTGATGACAAGACCTTCAATGAAAATTCTAAAAGTAATAATAATATAATTAATACTTTCAACAAAAGTATTAATTCGACGTATACTTTCAGCAAGGAGATCGTGAATAATCACTTGCAATTCCTAGATTTGAGTAATAATAGACTTGGTATCTACTATTTTGTAGTCCAAAAATTTTGCGGCAACGAATTTCTTCAACCCGACATCCTCAGTTTTGTATTTCTTTTCAAGCGCAATCCATAGTTATTTTGACGTCTCCACCTTACTGTAGACGTTATACAGATCGTCCTCCAGCCCGCTAAAATATAATTCTTGCACAAAAAATCAAAATGCTTCCACGCCTCAGTCACGAGAAAGTGTTCATTGTCTGGAGTTTTGTCAGACAGAACAGGAACATCTTCCTTAATGAACTTCTGTAGAGTTAAAGTCGTCAAGTAGAAAAATATCTTTTGCTGCCACCACTTGAAATCAATCCCGAAAATTTTTTCGGGCTTTTCTATCGGTGCCAATGCCGGTGTTGTTCGGCTTGTCGATGCGTAGCCACCATAGGAACAGGCTGATTTATGTTCTCAATCATCATTTCTGTAAAAGAATGATAAAAACAAATATTTAATATACGGTAGAGTTTTTATATCTTCAAACTGAATAAAACTGGAGTATAAAATCAAGTAGATTTTAATCTCCAATGGAGTAGATAATTGGTAGGATTTTAATCTACAAATAACAGATAGTAAACCAAACAAAATATGCGTTAAAGTAAGAAAATGAAGTAGAAAACCATGAAGGCTTTAATCTCCAAAATGGGAGTAGAAAACCACACCGATTTTAGTCTCCAGAACAGTATATTGATAGTTTCTAGGACTCCACAAACTGTAAAGAGACCTGGTCCTTTACCAGTTCCCTCAGAGTTATCGATAGAGACAGTAGGTAAAAGAGGCACAGGATTTTTACGTGGAAAATCCCAACTTAAGGGGACAAAAACCACGACCTACACTGGTAGAATTTCAATTTCACTAACTTGTAATCTCAACTATTACAAGCCACTTTGTAATGACTCTCTTACAAAGACTTTGAACCACTAACTTGTAATACACTTATTACAAGCCACTTTATTACTCACTAGTAGCAAAGACTTCAACTTATGACTGCACTAGTCACAACACAAACACTGAAGGTTTATGATTTTCGGATTCCTAATACAAGGCTTCTAAGAAAGCAAATAAGATACAATAGAAAGTCAAACACCATATTACAACTCAATTAAGGACACCTAAAGACACGTAGTGAAACTGGTCTGTCTTAGTGGAGTTGTCTTCTTGTTCTTGACACACTTGAGCCTTCAATGCAAAAACAACACTTCAATGCTTGAGAGAATGTTAGTAAATTCTCAAGTGAATGTCTTGTTTTTCTTCAAACAAGATGTCATATCCCTAAGATATCCCAAGAAGGATTCCCATGCTTAGTTGGTACAATCTTCAACCAATGGGAAGTGACTGATACACTGTTACTGCACTGTAGCGTGTACAGTTGCAGGCAGTCACCTTTCTGTCACAGCTTTCCAGCTGTAGAGTTGACCTGTACTCTCGTCAGTAAGAATGTTAGGGGATCAGGTCCTTAATCTGTTTCCCGTGAGTTCAGATGCTCATTGCCTAGATTTCTTGAGTTCATGCTGACTGATTGAGCTGGTTACGCATCAGGTCCTTTATCTGGTTCTTTACATAAAAGTTTGTTAAATCATCAAAACGGCATACTAACCTATCAATATCTCCCCTTTTGATGATGACAAACTTTTATAATTGATGAACAGTTATATAGTCTAACTTATCCAGACACAAGACCAAGACCCCATATTGTTCCCCCTGTCTGTGTGTTTCCCCCTTAAACTCTTCTTATTTATCAATGATATCTTCCCCCTTTTGGCATCATAAAAAGACAGAACCAGACAGAAATCTTAAAGAAGTCTAACAAAGCTAACTCATGCGCTGGGGCTTCTTTTGGTGTGTTAAACATGGTGGGTTTTAGAGAAGGAGAAACATCAGTAGGTAAGGGGGAGGGATCAGGTACAGGGATGATGACTTCTGGGAGAGAGGAGGATGGAACCTCCGCCGGAACAGGGTTGGATTCAGTGACGAGAGAGAGAGATGGTGAGTTCTCAGTCGCCATTTTTTGTTAAGATGGAGAGATTTACAGTGTAGAGAGAAGTGTGATTTACAGAGACTAGAGAAGAGGATGCTTGATAGAAGGGAGGTGTAATGATGAGGGGAAAGAGGAACGGGTTCAAAAAAAATGGCAGTAGGTGTTTTTTGGGAAGAGAAAACTTGCAGAAGGAGTTAAAGAATTTGAGAGATGGACGTAATGGACATAGACACTGAAAAGTCGGATGATGTGGCAACAGTAATTAATTTTTGTTACTTTTTGAGAGAGGCATAGAAAACACATAACTACTGATGTGGTACAGGAACCAGGTCCTGTACCTTTTTTTTGTTATTTGTTGTTTTTTTTCGTAAACGTTTGTGCAGCTTCCTTCTGTTCCACAGAGTCGTACCTTTAATTTATTTAATCATCATGTGTGTCTACCTGCAAAGGTATTTATTTGAGTTAGGCTTAGTCAGAAAACACTTTAGCTTACTGTACATGAGAGTGACTCTCATAGCCAAAGCTAAGGGACGAGGTCCTCAGTTAGGTCTAAGCAATCCCAGTGCCATTCTATTTTTCTCAAAGTGCTCCCTGTTCAGTGCTTTGGTAAAAATGTCGGCAATCTGATCTTCAGTGCATAAAAACTTCATGCAGATGTGCCTTTTTTCAACATTGTCTCGGAGGAAACGATATCTCACATCAATGTGCTTGGTTCTTTTGTGTTGAATCGGGTTCTTTGCCATGTTGAGGGCACTGGTGTTATCACATAGGAGTGGAACACTATCAATGTATACCCCAAAATCCTCCAATTGTTGTTTGATCCACAACAGTTGAGCACAGCAAGATGCAGCTGCAACATATTCTGCTTCAGCTGTGGAGAGTGTCCCCCATGAGATTAGGGAAGACCCAAGGAAATGAGTCATTCCTGAGGTGCTTTTCCTGTCCACCAGATAACCTACATTATCATCGTCATCATAACCAACAAGATTGAAATTTTCACCTGAGGGATAGTACAGAGCCAGGTCTTGTGTGCCTTTGAGATAGCGTAGGATTCTTTTGGCAGCCTTTAGATGAGACTCCTTAGGATTTGATTGAAACATGGCACATAGACTCACACTAAACACAATATCTGGCCTGCTTGCAGTGAGGTAGAGTAGTGAGCCAATGATTTCCCTGTACATTGTTTGGTTTACAGGAGATCCAGTGTCATCCATGTTAAGCTTGGTTGCAACTGCAATGGGAGTTTCGATCACTTTTGATTCCTCCATTTCAAATCTTTTCAGCAACTCCTTGATGTATTTTTGCTGACTAATACAGGTTCCCTTTGTGGACTGCGTTACTTGAAGACCCAGAAAGAAGTTCAGTTCCCCCATCATACTCATCTCGAACTCACTGCCCATGAGTTTGGCGAATTCCTTACACAGTGGGTCTGTTGTGGCCCCAAATATGATGTCATCCACATACACCTGAACAATGAGCAGGTTCCTTCCTCGTTTATTAAAAAATAGTGTGTTGTCAATCTTTCCTCGAGTAAACCCATTGTCCAGTAGACACTTTGATAGTCTCTCGTACCAAGCTCTCGGAGCTTGCTTCAGGCCATACAGAGTTTTGTCTAATTTGAAAACATATTCCGGGTGTATATGACTTTCAAATCCTGGAGTTTTCTTAACATATACCTCTTCTTTGAGGAAACCATTCAAAAAGGCACTCTTCACATCCATTTGAAACAAGGTGAACTCCATATGAGATGCAAAAGCAATAAGAATCCGGATGGCTTCCATGCGAGCAACAGGAGCAAACGTCTCATCATAATCATTCCCTTCTTCTTGATTGTATCCTTGAACAACAAGCCTTGCTTTGTTCCTTGTGGTGTTTCCATTTTCATCCAGCTTATTTCTGAACACCCACCTTGTTCCTATGATGGTTCTATCTGAGGGTCGAGGTACCAGGTGCCAAACCTTGTTTCTCTCAAACTGGTGCAGCTCCTCTTGCATAGCAATGATCCAGTTTGCATCCTTTCCTTGATAATTTTTGGTTCTATTTGGGATAGGAATGCTAAAAAGGCTAGGGAGTTTCTGATTTTGGATCTAGTTGGAACTCCTGAATCAAGGGGAGTGATTATGTTATCAAGGGTATGAGAGCTTTTGTGTTTCCAGTTCAGAACTTGGATTTGGTTAGTGGAGGAACTTGGTACATCAGAAGGATTTCCCTGCAATACTTGTTCTACAACCTGTGGAGTACCTTGTACGACATCTCTAACTATTTCTTCAGCTTCAGTAATAGTAATTGGGGTACCAGGTTCCTCATGTGTATTCGAGGAAGTGGTTGTACTGTCTTCACTTATTTCCCTCATCTGACTCATCATGTCAGCTTTCCCATTTGATACATCCGATATTTCTCCAGGAACCAAAAGTGGTTCATTGTCTTGATCATCAAAAATTCTGTCCTTGTTTTGGGAAGGTGTCTCATTGAATAAAACGTGAACGCTCTCTTCTACACATTGGGTTCTCTTGTTGTACACTTTGTAGGCTTTTCTTTGAGAGGATATCCCAAGAAGATTCCTTCATCACTTTTTGCATCAAACTTTCCAAGTTGATCCTTCCCATTGTTCAGGACATAACATTTGCATCCAAACGCTCTTAGATGAGTTATCTTTGGCTTTCTTCCATTGAGCAGCTCATAGGGGATTTTGTTTAGGAGGGACCTGATCATGCACCTGTTCACCAAATAGCACACAGTGTTGATTGCCTCAGCCCATAATTTTTTTTGCAATCCCACTATCAATAAGCATTGTTCGTGCCATGTCTTCCAGAGTTTAGTTTTTCCTTTCGACCACACCATTTTGCTGAGGAGTTCTTGGACCTGAGAAATTGTGAGTGATTCCATTCTCATTGCGAAAATTATCAAGTCTTGCATTATCAAATTATGTCCCATGGTCAGATCTGATGCAAGCTACTTTCAACTCCATCTTCACTTGGATTTTCTTGACAAATGCCATAAATACTTCAAAGGTTTCATATTTTTCTCTTAGAAACAATGTCCAAGTGAATCTTGAGTAGTCATCCACAATCACAAAAATATACTTCTTTCCACCCCTGCTTGGAATCCTCATTGGACCATACAGATCCATGTGAAGCAGTTCCAGAGGTTTTTATGTGCTAACATCCTTCTTTGGCTTGAAATATGATTTCACATGTTTTCCTATGGCACATGCATCACACACTCTTTGTTCCTTGAACTTTGAATTAGGCAGACTGCGAACCGGGTCCTTCTGTATGAGTTTATTCAACAAAGAGAAGCTTGCATGACCCAGTCTTCTATGCCATAGTTCTGCATCATCATCAACTGCCTTTAAGCAGTTTACATCACCAGCTTCCAACGATTCAAGGTCAGCAACATAGATGTTCTTGTGTCGCTTGGAAATCAACACTACTTCACCAGTTACTAGGCTAGTAGCTGTACACACTTTGGATAAGAATTCAACTTTGTTTCCTTTATCGAAGATTTGTGAGACACTCAAGAGACTATACTTCAAACCGTCCACATAGTACGCATTCTCAATTGAGTGCTCAAGAGATCTGCCAACCCTTCTGACACCGAGAATGTACCCCGTTTTGCCGTTGCCAAAGGATACATGTCCTCCTTGCAGGGCTTTCAGTGAGAGAAAATTCGTGGTATTTCCAGTCATGTGCTTTGAGCATGCACTATCCATAATCCATTGCAACCACGTTTCTCTCACTGGTCCCTGCATATAAAGATTAAGGGTTAGACTTAGGAACCCAAACAAGTTTGGGTCCCTTGTACTTAGGAAACGGATGAATAAGAGCTCTCCTAGTCCAAGCAGGCAAGAATCTATTTTTCTTCGAGGGACCTGGTCCCCATGGTTAGGTCACTCTGTCAGCAAACACTTTATTTTTCTGAAAAGATTTAGCTCTGACAGGGCAACATTCTTTAAAGTTCCCATTGTTCCCATAGTGGGTGCAGAGCCAGTTGTCTGGGACAGTGCCATACTTGCTGTGAGGGTTGTAAGGAATTTTCTCCTTTTGGAACCCGACCCCTTGCCTATTTCCACTGTTGTTCAAGTACATGGCAGTGACAGCATCTGTGGACCAGGTCCATTTTACTGATTTATCAAGATCCATTTTTAGTTTAACCATTTTAGCTTGAAGTTGCTTGTTTTTCTCCAGTTCACAACACATGCTTGTTTTGACATAAGTTATTTCCTTTTCAAGCTTAATATTTCTCACTAGCTACCTCCTTCCCTTTTTTCTATGGTCACTTTCCTATGTTCTAGTTTGAGTTCCTTAATTGATTCCTCTAGGTCAGTGATTACTACTAAAAGATCATCTCTTTCTTGTTCAACAACACTTATTTTCTCAGCTAAAGTATTCTTCTTAGTGTTCAGGTTCTCCAATGTTTCCTTCAGGTCTACTACCACTACAGTTAGATCATCTCTCTCATCTTCTACACTATTTTTTCTTTCACCTAGTGCTTCCTTTTCTTTCTCAAAATTGCTTATGGTCTCTTTTAGGTCCACAACAACCACCATCAAGTCATCTCTCTCATTTTCTACATTGTTTAGTGTACAAGTTAGAGATTTTTTTATCTTTTTCAAGCTCACTTATGATTTCTTTTAAATCTACCACACAAACAACTAGATCATCTCTAGTCTGTTCAGTTTCTCCTAGCTCTATAGCTAATGAATCCTTATCATCAACTAGGTTGTAGTAAGCATCAATAAGAACATTTGCTAAAGACATTAATTTTTTTGAGGAGTAGGATTTCAGATTTCTCTGAACATCCCTGAAATTTACCTCATCGTTTTCACCTTCTTCATCATCATCAGACTGTGCCATTAGCGCGAACAGTGAATCATATTCCTTTGCCTCGTTCTTTACTGCCATCATGGATTTGTTGCCTGCTTCTGGTTCCTCTTCTGATTCACTAGAGGAATCTCCCCAAGCAACAAGAGCTTGCTTCACAACATTATCAGCAGCACTCTTCCGGCTGAATCGTTTGTCGTGAACCTGGTTCCTCTTGGCTGTTTTGTCAGCATTGTACTTGTAGGGCTCCTGCTTCAATAGTGGACAGTTTTTGATGATGGTGTCCAGGTTTTCCACACTTGTGCCAGAGATCATAGTTCCTTGACTTGATTGAACTACCCCTTCTTGGTATACCCCCATTCCTTCTAACCATCTTTTGAAATATCTTAATAAGATAAGCCATGTCACCATCTTCTTCACTTGAATCATTTTCTTCAGCTTTTAGAACCAGGTTCTTTTCCCTTTTCAGTTCTCTTCTCTCACTGTCTTTTTTCTTCTTCAACTCATACGTCTTTAGATTCCCAACCAAATCATCCATTGTTAAAGTTTGCAAGTCTTTTGCTTCAGTAATGGCATTCACTTTGCTTTCCCAAGAACCAGGTAGGACACTTAGAATCTTCCGAACCAGCTTGTTTCTGGGAATTATCTCACCTAGAGAGTGAAGCTCATTTATGATGGATGTGAATCTAGTATGCATGTCTTGTATAGACTCATCATTACTCAGTTGTAAGCATGTCAATATTGGACAGCTTGACCTGAGTTGTTCTTTCATGAGCAGTTTGTAAAGCCTCCCATATCTCCTTTGCTGATTGGCAGGCTGAGATTCTGTTGTACTTATCAGGTCTTATACCGCATACCAAGATTTTCTTAGCACGGAAGTTCTTCTCAATAGCCTTCCTATCAACTTCATTGTATTTTTCCTTGTTTTAGGCACCAATGGCCCATCTTCTCCAACCTTCTTCATAGGGACGTGTGGACCATCACAAATGACATCCCATAGTTCTGAATCTTCAGCCATTATAAAGTCGTGCATACGAGTTTTCCACCACCCGTAGTATTGACCATTGAATCTAGGAGGTCGATATGTTGATTGTCCTTCTTCAAAGTTTGGTGGAGCTGCCATTACAGATACTTTCTAGGTGTTAACCTTTTAGAAAGAACATGTTCTGATACCAATTGATAGTTTCTAGGACTCCACAAACTGTAAAGAGACCTGGTCTTTTACCAGTTCCCTCAGAGTTATCGATAGAAACAGTAAGTAAAAGAGGCACAGGATTTTTACGTGGAAAAATCCCAACTTAAGGGGACAAAAACCACGACCTACACTGGTAAGATTTCAACTTCACTAACTTGTAATCTCAACTATTAAAATCCACTTTGTAATGACTCTCTTACAAAGACTTTGAATCACTTACTTGTAATACACTTATTACAAGCGACTTTGTTACTCACTAGTAGCAAAGACTTCAACTTATGACTACACTAGTCACAACACAAACATTGAATGTTTATGATTCCTAATACAAGGCTTCTAAGAAAGAAAATACGATACAATAGAAAGAAAAACACAAGATTACAACTCAACTAAGGACACCTAAAGACACGTAGTGAAACTGGTCCGTCTTAGTAGAGTTGTCTTCTTGTACTTGACACACTTGAGCCTTCAATGCAAGAGCGACACTTCAATGCTTGAGAGAATGTTAGTAAATGCTCAAGTGAGTGTCTTGTTTGTCTTCAAACAAGATTTTATATCCCTAGGACATCCCAAGAAGGATGCCCATGCTTAATCAGTACGATCTTCAACCAATGGGAAATGACTGTTGCACTGTAGCGTGTACAGTTGCAGGCAATCACTTTTCTGTCACAGCTTTCTAGCTATAGAGTTGACATGTACTCCCGTCAGTGAGAATTTTAGGGGATCAGGTCCCTAATTTGTTTCCTGTGAGTTCAGATTCACATTGCTCAGATTTCTTGAGTTCATGCTGACTGATTGTGCTGGTTACGCATCGGGTCTTTTATCTGGTTCTTTACATAAAATTTTGTTAGATCATCAAAACAAAATACTAACCCATCAAGTATATATAACACCATTACAAAATATAAAATTAAGTTCATTAAGCTTGTTAGTATACTGTTTTTATAAAATAATTCTAGAGAAGGAAAAATAACGTATAAACAGAAATGTAGAAGATACAAAATTTAATCCGAGCCCACTGAATTCATAGTATTTCCTTAAGGAACTTAATCCCCTCCTAGTACCCGAGGTTGTGGATTATTTTCTCCCAGGATAGAATAGATTACACACTGGTGTAACGGTACTTCAAACCCCAATATTTCAACGAACACAAATGGCGGCAACAAATCACACTTACATTGTTTGTTTTGTAAGAAAATAATGCAGAAAGGAATAGGAGAATACAAAATTTTCATAAGGAAAATCCAATATAATGGTCTGCTATTTATAGCCAACATGTTGAGTTCAAACGAAGAAGTGCAGCTCTTTAGAATGTCTGTTACGACTTTTCACGTAAAAAACGTAAATGGTTATTTTCGCAAAATAAAACTGGAAATCAAAACACGAAGGAAATTTAATTTACCGTTATAAAAACGGCTAATTTGAATTAAAATAATATTACGTTAATCTTAATATTAACAAATAAATTTGGTCCAAAAAATCAATCAATTAATCATTTGATGAAAGCCGAAGCCGAGCCGAACGACGACGAGCGCGAGATTTGCCTTTTTCTTAACTCTTTAAGAGCTAGAAGAAGAGCAATTGTATATATACTTATCAAAAGTCTTTTTCTCGTTCAATATGAGACAATGTACTTTTGTCAAGGAGAAAAAATTGAAATTTTATTTTTTCCTCAATTTTTAGTTCACCCTTTTTTAAGCTAAACTAAGCTTAAAACCCAACATTAATTGCCTGCTACGAAAAGAAAAAATTTCATTTGCCGCATCGAATCCTAGTGTATTGATTAAAATGCAATTATACTAACAGTTGGATTACGAAGTACTACAATATAATTTTACCGACACTAAGATATGACAACTACTTTTAGTTTTGACTGATTAGCTAGTGCCTAGTGATTGGAAGCAAAAGGTCACAACAAATTTTCCTATATTATTAGCTCTTGACAAATATTTGGTTAAAAAATTAGTGCAAAGTTGTAAAGGTTTTGATATTTGTTAGTTTATATAATTTTTGTCGAGTTAGGACTTGTAGAAAAATTTATATAGGAATAGATTTTTTAATTTCAAGTTGAAGTATATTTAATACTATTACAAAATAGAGGTAATGCTCGTTATTTTTTTGCGGAAAGGATTGTGAAAATTTATAAAGATTATTCAGAGATTTTAAATAAATTATTTTTCTTTTCATATGGTATGATGTATTAGACAAAGTAATCACTGTTATTTATCTCATAAACCCTTCTCATTTCTTATATAGCTAATACATGTAAAGTTAATACAACAACTAGTCTACGATTTTATACCAAGTTCACCATAGAATAACAATACATGGATTAGCTATACTTGGGATTAAACTATGAAAAGATCAAATATCCTTGATGTTCTATCACTCTCCTCCTTTAATCCTTCTCAAGATTCCAGATCAAGAACGAGAAGATAAGCTCAACGAGCCCTTGCTTAAGCCTTAAATCAACCAGATATAGAAATTCAGTCTTTCACAAAGAAGCTGTACAAAATGATATAAGAAGGCCAAGGGTAGGGTTGTAAAAGAGTTTAATTTAATTTAATATGAAGCACATATTTTAGAATATACCTTGTATATCTAATTTTTAACACAACTAGCAAACATACAGCAAAATATGCACAAAAATAATCTTTGCATTATAATTCTTGTATTTTTAATTCTTATACTAGTAATTACCGTAGTACAATCACTGCATAATTTGTTTCTAAACCAAACTACCCTTAGTAGTACGTGATACGACAAGGAACGTACACAAAAGGTTTATGTAAATGAAACTGCCACACTACGAGTTAAATATATAAATAGGGACAGAACCGAAATTTAAAATTTATGGGTTGAATAGAATACCTCTGCCTCTAACCTCATGCATTTATCTTGAAAAACTATTATTTCGTTTATGTAAGTAAGGCTATTCATTTGGATCGGATATTCGAAATTCGTATCGATCCATTCAGTTTTGGATTTTGGATTTTGGATTGGATCGAATTTTGGATCGGATTCGGATTGGTATATTAATCCGATCCGATCCGAAATCCGAATTTATTAGGCAATGTATAAATACTATACTTTAATTTCGAATAGTCAGTACTTTCTTTATATCTTCCTCCAAGTTATTACCTTTACAATTGCTAGATTTAGCTATATTGGCACCATAGTACTCTCATAATTGTATAAACATGAATTTTTCTTAATACATTGCCTCTTTTACAAAGAAAATATACATATTAGTTTGCAACTTTGAGGCATAATAAGATCTGAAATCCGATCCGATCCGATCCGATCCAAACTTTAAAATCCGAATCCGATCCGATATAATACGGATCGGATTCGGATTACATTTTCTAGAATCCGAAATATGCTAAATCCGATCTAAACCGTGCACATCCCTGTTGTAACGTATTGGAAGAATAGTGGCGATTATTTATCTCTTCTTGTAATTTCAAACATGGCTTTAAAGTCATTTCAAACTCTCTACCATTGAGATGGGATAACCTATGGTTTGAACATTCTGAAAGCGATGAGAGTTAATAGAGCATATGGGTCAAGAATTAGCTCCAAATATCGACCCATTTAAGGAAACGTCTATAGCTGTCTAAGTCTTCACAATTGACGATTTATCCCAATCTGAAAGAGGAGTCCGAAACCATAGGCAGGTAAGTTAATATAGGTGATATTTGATACGAAAATAAGTAAATAACATATTGTAAAAACTACTGTTTTATCCATCCTTTTTTTTTAGGTTTTGTTACTTTGCGCACCGCAGTAATATTATGCCAATTATTGTTCCATCACCTATATATGTATAATTCCATGTCTGGTGGCATAAATCATGATTATAAGAACTGCCAATAAATATGTTGTAACCTGTCCTTTTCTTAATTTGCAAGAAAAAGCTTATCGAACACAAATGACATCCAAACACCTTCAATTCAGCAAGGTAATGAAAATGTTTGTTGGAATACGATTTTGTTTTTATCCTTTATATAGTGGGAAAACAACATTTTTTGTTTTGTTTTGTGGTAAAGCACAATTTTGGAAAGTTTAGCTATTGCTAATTGTAGCATCAAAAAGTAAAAAAGAAGACATAAAAGAAATGCGTCTGCCGGGAGTCGAACCCGGGTCTATTGCTTGGAAGGCAATTATCCTAACCGTTGGACTACAAACGCTAATACATTGAAAGAATACATAGATTTCAGAATTTATATAGTAGTTGCAAATTACCCGAACTTATATATATATATTTATTTAGTACTTTTTTATGATTTTTAGAAAATGCTAAGAAAATGGGATGTTTAAGTGAAAAAAATGTGTAGAGGGAGCTTACGCCTTACTCCCTCCGTACACAAGACTACTTTTAATAAGAGTCAAAAGGTGATGGATGAAAGCTATATTCGTAAAAGAGCATAGCTATATCAATCACTCATACTATACAAAGAAAATTTAAAACATTCAAAAGTTGAAAGGAATGGACAAAATCAGATTTTTAGCTTTTGTTTCACCTTTGCCAAACAATTTAAAGAGAAAGATTAATGATGCTTTCCTTAAACGCCACCATAGGTTGGCAGAGTTAATTACTTGTTTGTTAAATTGAAATGCATTCGAAATTAAATGAGGGCTTCTTTTGTGACCCAACACTTATATAAACATTATATTATTTCTCAATGAACACAACCCATCTAAGATATGCATCAATATTTTAAGATATCATGGATCGAGCCTAATTCATCCATTTTGTTGTATGATAACGAATTATATAATCTGATAACTAGAAAATTAGAGTTATGTATGTTTTTTGAATTCCATTTTAACGGTACCATGGTCGAATTCTTTAAAAAAGGAAGAGAATGAATTGTAGTCAAAAAAGAAATCTTAGTTGTAAAAATGGAAATGCACACAAACCCATGAATTTGCACACAAACCAAAGGTAACTGCTTTAGGCGTTCATCCATAGGGGTGGTATAATTGTCTTGTGATTTGGAAATCCAGTTTAGATTTTGGTCTTGGTTGACCCAGACACGTCCCTTTGTCTTTGCTTCCCCCTTTTGCCAATTGCTATATTTTCCTCCTCGACTAGTCTGCTTCTCTCTTTTTAATATACACACTGCTATATACTGAGGCGGACTCATGTGTCTAAGTGAGGAGTTATCGGACTCCGTAAAATTCAACCGAAATTTTGTATATATATATAGGTAAATACTTTGAAAATGATTAATTTAAAGCAATTGACACCTTGAAAGCTAAAAACATTTAAGGGGCATTGGTTGAGCAGAATAATGTATCCAAATTTCTAGGTCCGTCTCTAGTTACAGTTATATAGACACAACAAACCCCACTTGCCCTGCCGACCATTCCTCAATTATGTCCCTTTCCTTCGCTTTTTCAATATTCTTTATGGAGTTCGACTATGCAACCATCCATTTTTATTTATTTGCTACTTACTACCTCATATAGATTTAAGATATTTGGTGAATACCAAGAAAACAAATGTATGATCCATTTATGCAGATCTCGATGTTTACTAAATAATTAGTGTAGTGGCTGATTTAGAATTTAAACCGTAGTGAGATAAAAGAGTAGGTTCTGAATGGTAAATGCAACTCTATCTATATTATATATATGAATAGCAAAACCCATAGTTGGACTTGCAACAATCGAGCACTTATGTTGAATATATATATATATATAGAGAGAGAGAGAGAGTTATAGGGGGAATAGAGAGTTATTGGAAACACTAAACAAGAAACAGGTCTGTCAATAAATCCATTATAACTTTAGTTAAGAGCAATATTTTTGTCGAATAATTGTCATGTACTGCACTTCACCCATTAAATCTTGAATTTTGAGATACTGCATAAGAATACATGCCAAGGAAAGAGAGGAATCGTGAGTTATTGAAACGTAAAAAAAGGGAAAGAGTTCTATGGATTCATTTTAGCTATAGCTCAGAAGAAAACTAAACCACAATTTTCTTTTCTATGTTTTGCACATTTAAAATTATTAAGCGAAAGATATGACTCCCTCTCGTGCATAATCAATGACTTTTACATTTAGGACACTCTTAAGAAAATACTAAGTGACTCATAGAGAGAAAAAAAGTATTTTACCTAAATTAGCCTTAATTAAAATTTGCATATTGTTAACTTGACACCTTAGAATATATAAATAAGTGTATATTTTTAAAAAACAAAATTAATTCCTTCTTAATTATGTATAAGACATCACTTATTTTGGACCAAAGAGAGCGGTGAATTAGGATATGTATAAATATAGCTGGTCAAATTCATATTTTTAGATTCAAACATTTTAAAGCAACCGGACCTTAAACTCTTAAGTACAAACATCAAAACTCAGAATTAGAGAAAATCAATTCCGCTCATAAATTGAAGATTTAATTTAGAATTACAACAAATACCAAAACCCAAATAAGGGGAATTCAAAAAAGGAAAGTCAAGTAAAGGACAAAACAGAACCCGCAGAGAAACTGAAAAAGCTTCACAAAACCAGAACAAAATAAATATTCACATCCTATCTCCGCAGATAAAGCATCCACGAAAATCGCGCCCATTGGCCAAACAGTACTAGACGTACTCCATTTTGTAAAAGACGAAATTACCCTATCCTGCAAAAGAACTAACTTTACCATAAATAATTACACTTTAAACTAATTATAATACATAACTACAGTTAGGGATCGTTTGGTAGGATGCATTAGGAAAATAATGCATGCATCAACTTTTGGTATTTGTAATTCCTTATTTGATACACTTTTTCAACATATATATTACTCCTTCTGGTTCACAATAAGTGACCAATTTGCTTTTAATACGCCCATTTAGAAAATACTAAATTCTATACAAAAATACCTACTATGACTAAACTACCCCTAATTAAACATTTAATGTGAGGAGTAAGAAAACTCTTTAGGGATATGTACATAGGGTTTATTTTGTACAAACAAATTGAATTTTTTCTTGATTACATAACTAGACACTCATTTTGAACCAAAATGAAAAAGGAAACTGGTCACTTATTGTGAACCGGAGGGAGTACTAATGCAAGTATTAGTTATACAACTTACTTGGTATTATCTTATGTATAACTAATACATAGCAAACTATTGTATTAGCAATATCAAGTTTATTAATTCATGCATTAGCATGATTAGAGATAAAATTATCCTTGAAGTTCCTTAAAGCTAAAGAATATGGAGTGTATTTTTGTATATAACTAATTTTCTTAAAAATTCTGCAACGCATGTTAATTTTTAATACACCACAACAAACAGTGGATGAGAAATAATCTTTGCATAATTAATGTCTGCATTACTAACACATACATTACTAGTAAATCTTATTCAACACTATGCTTATACACCCTATCAAACGATCCGTAAGAGTATTATAATAAATAGCCATATCTTCCCTTCCTCACATCTATCCAACCGTCTAGTTACTAGTTCATCTTATTCAGCACTATACTTATACACCCTACCAAACGACCCATCGGAGTATTATAATAAATAGCCATTTCTCCCCTTCCTCACATATGTCCAGCCGTCTTGGCCCACATGTACAGAAAATATTTAGCAAACAAGTCATTTTCTTCGATTCTACTACAATCTTGCCTTTAATCTTGTGTCACCATCTAATAACACTTGCTCAAGTTCAGCATAGGCTCAGTACCTAACATCTTTGATGTAATGATTGCCTAACTTTCTTCTAATTAATCCCATATAAGATAGTCGAACACTTAATTATTTTCTCGAATGTTCTGAAACTTCATTCCTGCTCCAAAGTCTACAAAAACTAGTCCTGGATGTCAGGTGATATGAAAAAGGTGAAAGGAAATAGACGGAATTAACTTTCATCACTTCCATTTGTTGGTTGAAATTTTTGGGCAGAAATGCAGAATATTCCATATAGTTGTTGAGACATTGAATAGATCGTATTTTGCTTCTCTGCAAAATATGGTTACATGTTTTGGACCACCCTTCCCTTGTGTTGAAGACCTGAATGCCGTCTTCATTGATATAACCATGCATTAATAAGCACGATTGTATTCATTGATATAACTATTATGTGCAAACGAATACAATTGATACAGCTTTTTCATCAAAATTTTATTTGTTGATACAGATGCGAATGAATACAGTTGATTCAACTTTTCCATCAAACTGTAACCATTGCTACAATTATTATATGCGAACAAATAAAATTGATACAATTTTTCCATAAAACTTGTATGATTGATATAATGATGTGCGTGAACGGATACAGTTAATACAAATTGTGCTATTGTATACATTGATAATGCAAAATTGATACATTATCTACTAATGATAATTAGGCAAGATATAGTTACGTGTGGTAATTAAACTTTAAACTATGATGTTCTATGAAAATTCCTCGTAAGAAATTACTCTATAGGTTTCATATTATGTCTAATTTAGTTGATCACAAAGGTTAATAAGTTAATTTCTTTTGTATAATGTGATTCTAAACTAAAGGTATACATTACATACTAAAAAATATCGGTTTCAAATATGCATGCTATTCCTATAAGAGTATCACTAAGGATGAAAGAAAAATGTAAAAGTTAAAACTAACTAAATATAAAAAATAAAATTTTTTAAAAAAAAAAAGTATATATATATTATTTTGAAGAACTTAAATAAAAGTAAGACACATAAGTTAAAACAAAAGACACATAAGTTGAAACAAAGTGCATAGTTATTAACAATAAGATATTATAACGTTATGGGTCGTTTGGTACGCGAGATAATGTGTGGTACTAAATTAATATTATATTTGGTTGGTGGTATCAATTTATTCCCCGATAAATTTATACCACCAATCAAAAATATTATAAACTTTGTCCCAAACTTAATCTTGAATATCTCATTTTATCCCATCAAACATGTTATTATTTTATCCCACTTCTCAGGTGGGATAAATTAATCTAAGAATTATAATTCCAAGACTATAATCTGGGGATACTTTAATTCGCGTACCAAATGACCCTTTAATGTTGCACTATCTAGGTGCATATATTTTTTCTCTTAATTTTTTCCATTACATTGCGATACCAAAGAAGGGAGTTTTACATTGAATATCGTATTGCACAAACAAGGCAATTTCTTTCTTGGATATATGTTGGTTTGAATCTTCTTGACATAAAGTTTTTATTGTGGTAGAAAAATAAAGTCCAAAAATTACTGTAAGTCACAAGTTTAAATCTTTTTAATCTCTTACAATATTAAAATTTCTGGCTTCTCCCCTTGAGGAAGGGGCAAGGGGAACGAGGAAATGAGAGTCCACCAATACGTATAAGTTTAAATTTCACTAAATACATTTTTCTTTAGTTTCCTTCTATTTCATCAATTTGGAAACCCACCACCTCTTTCTAAAAATAGAAAACAAGGAGGAAAACTTGAATAATTCAGCTCAAGCATAAAGCACTACACTTTCAGTTTGCCTAGAAAATCCAGACAGATTTAGGGTGTGTTAGGTATAATGAATTTTATTGGAAAACAAGAGTAATCTTATTTATTTTTTGGTGTTTGGTACGCAAATTAAGGAAAATAATTTCTCAAAAGTATTCATAAATAATTTAAATACAATAAACATGAAGTCATAAACTTTCGAACCAACAACCTTTCAAACTCACAAATTTCATAAACTTACGAACTGCAAAACTTTCGAAACTGCGAAATTTCGAACTCGTAAACTTTATAATTTCTAAACCCATAAACTTCCAAATACATAAACCTCTGAACTCATAACTTTGCACCTTGTAAAATTTCGAATCTGTAAATCGAAAGATGAAAAAACTAAAAATAAAAATGTATATAAAAAATATTTTTTTTTTGTGGGGAGAGGGGCGGTGGGAGGTGGGGTTCAGCGGGGTGGGATGGGGTGGTGCAAAAAATCAAAAAATAAAATTTAAAATTACAAAAAAATAGTAAAAAAGAATTGCGGGAGGGGAGAGTATTAAGGTAAGTGATGACAGAAAAAAAACGGAAATTTGAAAATAAAAAAAAATTTGAAGGGAGGAATGGGATGGGTAAGCATAGTGTTGGGTTAGATGAATGGGGGTGGGGAATAGGGTAGGGAGTAGCCTTTTTGGAAAATGTGTTTTGTAAAATATTTTTTTCCGGAGTTCATAAAAAAAATATTTTTCAAAATATTTAAATCAATCAAATAATATTTTCATTCGTACCAAACCTACCCTTAATAAATGGAAAACATCCATATTTTTTTTAAAATATATGGTTTCTTTTCGAATTTTAAAAAATTTATAGATCACTCTATCAGAGTTCTCTTTACTCACCCTTTTTCTGTAGAAACTAGAAATGTAATGGAGCAGAAAACTGAAAAGACCAGTTTGCCCTTGCCTTTCACATTCTTCAATAACATTCCATTCCAGAACCACACTCCATTCTTTGCTCAACTTACCCAGTTACCCATAGGCCTACACTCAGCCCCATAGAGAATCTACTTTCCAATTCTCAATTTCACGTCAAATGTCAAAACCGGCGACAACATCGCCGGCGCCGTCATCTTCAACGACGATAAAACCGGAAGACTACTCTCATAGCCCTGTACATTACGCCATCGTTTTAGGCGATCACTCTACTCTAAGCAGACTCGTCGCTTCAGTTCCTCGACTTGCCGATCCAACTCAGATAAACACCGAGTCCCACTCGCTTTCCCAGGAACGAATTGCTGATCAAATCTCCGCCGTCCTTGACCGCCGTGACAATCCTAACCGTGAAACTCCATTACACCTCGCCGTCCGTTTGAATGACGTGTACGCTGCTCGGACTCTTGCCGTTGCCGGCGCCGACATTTCGCTTCAGAATGCTGCTGGTTGGAATGCTCTACAGGAAGCCATTATGCGGAGATGCTCCGACGTTGTTTCGGTTCTCGTCCAACATCATCATTTAGGTGCTTGGTTCAAGTGGCGCCGCCGTCTTCCTCGCCTTGTTGCTGTTCTCCGCAGAATGCGTGATTTTTACATGGAGATTTCGTTCCATTTCGAGAGTTCTATTGTTCCGTTTGTCGGAAAAATTGCGCCTTCTGATACGTATAAGATCTGGAAACGCGACGGGAATCTCCGAGCAGATACTTCCTTAGCAGGTTACGACGGCTTGAAAATTCAGCGAGCTAATCAGAGTTTTCTCTTTCTCGGTGACGGTGATCGGAATTTCGATATTCCGGCCGGTGCTTTACTAGTTTTGAACCATGACGAGCGTAAAATTTATGATGCTTTTGAAAATGCCGGTGCTCCGTTGAGCGATTCCGACGTCGCGAGTTTCTGTAATCAAACAAGTGTGTATCGTCCTGGAATGGACGTGACAAAATCGGCACTAGTCGGTCGTACGAATTGGAGAGGGCAAGACAAAACGGAGAACGTCGGTGAATGGAAAGGTAGGGTTTACGATGTGCACAATGTTGTTTTCAGCTTCCGATCACGGAAAATCACCGGAGCTGAAAGCGAACAAATTTTGCCATTAGACTTGGAACTCGAAGAGGATTCTGAAGAAGGTTTCCTCGTAGCAGAAAACCCACGGTTTAGCGTCTCCACTCGCCCATCCGTTGCCGGGGAAGGTAACAGACAAAGACGTCACAGCAGTTTCATTCGAGAGGAGAGAGAGTTCGTTACGGTATCCAGAAAGAGTGTCGACATTATTCCGGAACCACGGCGTAGAACGGCGGCGATACCGGTTGCACCACCACCGAATACGAAGGAGAAAGAGTATGTGAAGAGTCTGAAACCGTCGGTCTGGTTAACGGAGCAGTTCCCATTGAAGACGGAGGAGTTACTGCCGTTGCTTGACATATTAGCGAACAAGGTCAAAGCCGTCAGACGAATGAGAGAGCTGTTAACGACCAAGTTCCCTCCGGGGACATTTCCCGTAAAGGTAAGGGGTATACTTGGTATTTCGTCCTAAATTCTCAGGTCCCACGAGATTCTCATTTCATCTGATGAAGCTTTGATTATGTGCATCAGTTTTTGCTCTTTAATTCTTCTTTTCATGCACAAGCTAAAGACCTTAGCTGGTCTGTTTTAGCTTCAGCTCCTGTCACACTTTTCTTAGTGTTTAACGCAAAGAACCTTCCTGGGACCCATTTTATTGACAAAGGAGTATTTTAATGGATTATCGTGGGTCCAGATTTAATCCTAGGATTTGGAACAAAAATTTTGTTTTTGGACCTACTTTAATTTGTAACTTCTTCAATTAAGTTATTTGGTTTGATGTAAACATTATAACTATATTCTTATTTCTTCAAATTGATTTGTTTTAAAATTTTAACTTATCACCTGTTTACCATATACTATTAATTACTTATATGACAAATTAATAAGTTTAGTACATCGCATAGGATATTTTCTTTTTAATAATTTAGTGTTTCACATTACGGTTGTACTAACTGCTAGTGCTTTTCGATCTCACCTATACTTGCATCAGCCATCAGTGGTCGAGCCGTTACACATGGATAAAGTATGATCTAAGACAGGGTATTTTTTTTTTTTTTTTTTTTACTATAAATGCAAATTTAATATGCCTATACTTTTTTATATTTTTCATAATTATACATACAGAGAGTGTGATTGTATCCACCATTCTACACTTGCGTCTGCCACAAGTTGTTGGGAAAAGTAGTTTCATAAGGGACATTGCTTAATTCTTTGTGGACCAACCTGTTCCTTACGCTTTGATTTGAATGTGTATCTGTCTGTGTTTTAACTTTTTGATCTAACGGCAATTATTTTGTTATGGGTACAGTTGGCTATACCGGTGGTCCCTACAGTGAGGGTGGTAATAACATTCACGAAATTTGTCGAGCTACAACCAATTGAACAGTTCTACACTCCATTTTCAAGTCCGAGCCACCTTCTTAATGGCGGTGAGGATGAAAGTTCAGGCTGTAATTACCGTTCATTTCCATCATCGTCGTCTTCCTCATCGTCGTCGTGGCTGTCCAGGAGCAATAGCCGGTCGTGCTCTTCGAGCAAGCAGGCGCTACAGAGTTGTAATGGAGCACAACAGGCCGATCCATTTGCAATACCTGGTGGATATAGTTGGAGTAGTTTTGATGAGAAGAATAGGAAAATGAAGAAATCTAAGTCTACTAGGAGAACCAAGTGAATGTCTTTACTAATTCTTTTACCATATGAATATGACCAACTCCTCTGTTTCTGTGACTTCTGGTCTCTAATATAGTTTGTTGATACGAGGGAGGCTCTATTCTTGAATCTCCTTAACACGTAATCTTAGTTTCTCAATTCTCATTCTTTTTCCTTGGATCGTCTAGTTGCTATTCAGTTGACTGAGTTTCTCAATCCAAGCTAACTAATAGTAGAAGAATAAAAAGGATCTTATGTAGGTTTATCTCATCTTTATATAGTACTTAGTAACTATTTATAGAATGGAAATATGTGGAAACGCTACTAGTTAAACCTATTATAAAACGAAGATATTTTGAAGGAAAAAGCTGAAAAGGAAGATCAATCAAAAAGCTGTATTTCTGATCAAATAAGAGTGGTGTGGGAGTGGGAGTAGAAGGCGTGCAATATTGTGGGGTTTGGAGTTTTGCAATGTGACACAAGGCCATTTTAGAAGGGGTATTGTGGGGTTGTGGATATTATAGTTGTTGATCAAAGCAAAGACATTATTTGTTTTTCCGACAAAGCAGCGATATTTTGACTTGTGTATAATTTTCAATAATTAGCAACTACCACATGAAGGGGGGAAATTGTAACTAAGAGGTCAAAATTAGGTGAAAACTGGATATACTAGAGCCTAGAGGTTGAATTTTTTCTTCCATATCTCTGACTTTGTGCATTTAATCATTTTGAATCATTGTCAGGCCCCTTTTTCCTCTGCCTCTTAAACCAAGAGGGTTGTCTCTAAGTTTTTTCTTGCTGTCCTTCTGAATTTATAACGTTGCGACTTCTTGCGTATGATAACACCAACAACAAACAACAATTCAGTATAATCCCACAAGTATGGTACGCCAGACAAATTTTTAACTTTGGGCATATAAGCTAAACATATGTAAAGTATCGAAATTGCCCTTACCACTATTGATGGTGAGACTTCCATATATTTTTATTTTCTTTCTCCCAGTAAATACATTTTTATAGCAAGTTATGCCATTAAGAGTATGATCGTGGATGCTTATTTTAAATAAAGAAATATATCATTCTTGTTAGAACAACAAAAGAGAATATATGTCTAATAAAGTAGGACAAAGGAAGTACATAATAATTCGGACCCTAAGCAATAATTTCACTTGAACTCGCAGAACCCGCCATGATCTACCTCTAAGGATATGCCCGGTAACAAATGTAGACCTTGATGTAGAATAGGATTTAAGTTACTTGGGGCAGAGTAGTATATATACAAGTATATGATTTAACCTAAAGGTGGTTGATATGACCAAACTCGTAGCCCAAATACTACAACCACTCCAGCTTTGAATGAATTTGATTTGCAACGACTACCAATAGGGCTGACTGGCAGTTGAACTAGATTGAAGAGTAGACATGAAATGGTTGGAAGAGTGCTTTTATTGGGTTCAATTTCTAGTCTTACTCAGTTAGTTCAGTTTTCAATACATAAGGCTTCATTTAATTCATCCTGAATTATTGCAAAGGCAAAGCAAAGTCGACATTTTAGCCACTTGTATGACAAAAACATAACACACGTAAAGGACCCTTCTTGCTAGGGGTGTTCAAACCGAATTAGAAAATCACATCAAACCGAAAAATTAAACCAAATTGATTAAAAAATCCGACTAGGTTTGGTCTGATTTGATTTGGTATTAAGTAAAAAAATCCGAACCAAACCGACATATAAGTATATAATTTTTATATATACTTTAAGACTTTATATAGAGTTCTCCTTAAAAATGTCTAAAAATATTTGGGATGCTCCCATGTAATGTGATATTTAATATCTCTATGAAGTGCATCATTTTTATTTACTTTAAATAATGGGTTGTATCATCACTTTTTTATCAAGTGTTATTGAAATGCGTCAATCTCTTTGTTCTTCATATTCATATGTCAAGATATGTTAGATCTTATATCTTTTTTCGAGTATGAAATAGAATTTAATAATTTTCAAAATAAATAGAACATATCATTATTTAGGTTTCATATTTATTTTTATGTTTAATTATTAAATTCGATCGGTTAAGCATACATCAATAAAAAATTATTATTAGATGAATAAAAAAATAACTATCTCGTGCTATTTCTCCCATAAGAATATTTTAATAAATCATACGTTTGTCAGTTTTTTCAATCTTACTAAACATATATTCACTTATCAAAACTTTATCTATAACTTAAATAATTAAGATTGAAATAGTATTAATGTAACAAAAAACACGAAAAACCATACAATACCGAGTCAATCCAAAACCATTATAGTTGGTTTGATTTGATATAGATAGAAATCGAACCAACCCGGTTCATGTACACCTTTAAAATGGCCATGGCTAAAACTTAGGTAGGAGCAAAATGAGTTGTCACAAAATTATTTTTCAGGTTTTCTGAATTCAAAGATGTTGAGGAAATGGAAAAAAAGGGGAGCTCATATGAGGTCTCCTCCCTCCCAAAATAAAAAAGCACGATTCGAAATATGAAGGTTAATTCATCCAATTTTCGTGCGTCTAAAATGCGTACTATCACTCATCCCATTATTCACACATACCCTTTGCCAACATATCTATTCACTTGATTGAGACGAGTTTTTGCCTGATGCAGTTGGGGCGGGGAAGAGAAGCATAGCATGTATCTTTTTAGTAGAGAAGGGAGGAGGAAGAAGAATAACCACTTGTGACTTTTGTTGTAAAAATTGCGCGGGGTACCATGCTTGGTCACCCCATTTAATTTATACCTGTTTTTTTTAAAACTTTTAACTTGTACCCACTTTTTAAATAACTTCAGCTTTCCTTTACCTCGCTGAGCTGAAGTTCATCAGTTAAGCTGAAGTTCGCCAGTTATAAAGACAACTTCAGCATACGGGGCTGAAGTTCCCCAGTTACAAAGATAAAACTTCAGCTCTAGAGCTGAAGTTTCTCGGTTACGAACTCCCCGTAACTGGGGGAACTTCAGCCCGTATGCTTAAGTTTTTGTCTTTATAACTGGGGAACTTCAGCATACGGTGTTGAAGTTCCCATTTACAAAGACAAAAACTTCAGCTCTAGAGCTGAAGTTCCCCATTTACTAGAGCTGAAGTTCGCAAGCTACTTCAGGCCCGTCTACTAGAATGCTGAAGTTTTGCGTGATTGCCTTTGAGTCCCGCATGCTGAAATTATGCGCAAAAACGGGTATGAATATATTTTTTTTATAAAGCAAATATAAGTTAAAAACGTAACACAAAAAATGAGTACGATTGCGAAAGCTCCGCTTTTGTTTCAACAGGATTGTTTAGAGCAAGCGCATATTGAGTGACAGTGGGGTTGTTAAGAGGACTACAGTTTTGTAGATAGTGCTTTGTCATATGTGGAAAAGCCAAAGCATCGGTCTTACTTTTGGTTAACTAAACCCTTCCACTTCAACCACTCATTTCTACTTTTATACACAACCATTAAAAAGGTAGGTAAATTATAGTAGTAATTGGGAAACTTTAGCCTTTTGTTAGAAGAAGAATAAACTAATTAATGAAAGCCCAATCAATGTTTGCTTCAAGAGTAAGGTAACCTTATGAGTTAGACAAGTCTTCTATAAAAGGAACTGACACAAGTTTAAGAAACATTCCTTAAAATATCCTTAGTTCCGCTAATTAAGAAAGTCTACCAGTTCCAATCCTCTGATAAGGTAAATCTTCATTTAATCTTGGTTCACATTTTCATTTGATTAAGAGTTTCTTGACAAACTTTTGTTGATTGCTGAAAGGATTTAACTATGGCTACTAATGGACCAAGTTGGGCAGATCAATGGGGTGCAGGAGGGATAGGTGCCATGGATGAAGATGAGAGCTATTATAAGAGCAACAAAGAAAATGGAAATAACAAGAAAGCCAGTGGAGGAATTGGCAAAGTCAAAGCAGTAGCAATTGCAGGTGCACAGAAAGTGAAAAATGGCCCTTCTATGGTCATCAAATGGGTTAGGAGCAGATCACAAAAGAAGAACTCCTCCATTTCATGAATACAGATAGAGATTATCTCATCTTTATCTGGCCTTCTGTAACAACATTCAAGCAGTCAGTCAAATTAGAGGCCTCAAATCAAATTATGGATTGTTATGCTTCAGTTATATTAGGACTTGCTTAGGTGTATCCAGTTCTTGTCTCGTTCCTAAAGAAGACATAGTTTATATTGCTTCCTTGCAAACTTCTTTAAGTCAAGAAAGAAATTGCGAACTGCGCTACAATTAAGAAAGAATGCTCCTATAGTAATAATGAAAAAGATTTTGAAGGGAGCCTTGGCGTAAGTAGTATCGAGCCGTGAAAACAGCCTCTTGCAGAAATACAGGGTAAGATTGCGTCTTGTGGTCCGACCCTTTCCCGAACCCCACGCATAGCGGTAGCACAGTGCACTCTTTAATAATGAAAAAGACGAAGGAACAAAAACTTGAAAGGATTAGGAATTCACTGTCAGAAAGGGAGTGGTTACATATTAAATCCGAAATTGACATGGTGAAAGAATATAGAAATCGAAAAGCTATAACTCAGCTACTTCTATAGGAACAAGGACAAATGTGTTAATCATAATCAAGTCTAATTTATTAAACATTTAGAGTACCTTACGTGATTGAACAGAAACTGATGAACTGTATAGCAGCTCATGATATTCATTTGCTAGCAATAATTGTTATTTAACCAAAAGGTCGAGGAGAGGTATTACCACTCTCTAAACTAGTAATAGCATAGATTTTTACTTTCAAATCAATAGCATGTACTACGAATTACTGAAGATTTAAACCATACCCACAACATTTGCTACAAGACGACAGATCACACTCTCCCAAACAAATTTATTGTATTCTTTTCTTCTTCTTCTTCATATAACACGTTTTGAACCAAAAGAAATTTGTAAAAGAAAAGGGGCTATTGGATAAAAGAGCAAGAGTCATCTGTACATGGTAAGGCTAACCAGAAGAGGACCATAAGCTCTTCAGTCAAATTTTGATGCATAGATTAATGAAAATGAACGACAACAGTCAGCGACCCAAGATGAGACCAAAGAAATAACAACTTTACAATGGAGATAGTAACTTTGCGACATTAATTTCCAAGCTCAAGGAACCCAAATGTATTTTCTCCGCTGTATGTCATGTAGAGAAATCCATCTTCATCCTTATTTTCCTCATATATTGCAGACAACAGAGCAGCTGCAATGAAAGAAGATGCAATTATACAACTATCGGAATAAGTAAAAGACCTACATAATCTCTCTTCTTACCCGTGGGAGGCAAAGTGTTGTTGACAAAGACAAATATGGCCTTCTCAGCACTGAGCTTGATCCTCTTCCGAACCACATAAACAAACTGGCCGACAGTCAAATCAGCTGGGACGAGGTATCTGCATCACAAGGTAAGACAAATGAGCATTAACAGGGCGGCCAACCCAGTCCAGCTATGGACAATCAGACATAGGAACCATAAGTGACAATAGCATTCGACACAAATGCTGCAAACATTTCACCGATAATGAACACTTAGCATGTTCAGTTGCAGAGGAGAAACATCCAAACGATCATAGGTCCATTGCTGCCAATTCACTAAATTAAATTGAGCTTATTAGCTATTTTCACACGCAATCCCATTCTCCATAGAAAAATCATGGACTCAAGTATTTGATCATTTACGTTACGAGAACCTCAGGGAAGACAGCAGCTGTTTTGAAATTCGAATTTAACAGAAAAAGCATACCTATTCCATCAACCTTCCTGCCAGATTCTCCTATAAGGCTATTGATATGAATTTTTTTTTTCTAAAAAGTGAGACGAAAAATGAAAATTAACACCCTTAAAGCTTTCACATAAAAAATAACCACCCCCAACTTCCCATGACAATATCCTTATCTCAAACTAATAGGAACAAACACCTCATATTACCAGCTATGCTAAAACCAAACATTTGATCTATAAAACAGGGTAAGATGCACAAAGTCATTCTTGTAACCATAAGTCAACAATAACCACCAAAGAGAACAAGAACACAATTACCAGATGACCAGTAGGGCATTCCAAAACACAATCCATGTAACTGGATTGGTAGATTTAATCACCTTAGGGTAGAAACTCATAAATTAAGCACTTGATTTTGAAAATTTAACGTCCAAAACATCTAGGAAAACAAGGAAGGTAGCAACTTACTTCTTCTTATCAATGTCAGGGATATCACTCCTCTCTGCCTTCTCAACAATCACCTGAATTAGGAAACTTGAATGTCAGAGAGAAGCACACAAGAGTACTAAGTATTGAATTAAATCCACGACGCTCTTCAGATAATAAAAATCATACAGGAATTCGATCAGGATACTTCTCTCGGATGCGAGAAGACTCTGCCTGCCTCCTCTCTGTAAACAAAACCACATTGTGCACTCATCAGAATTTACACCTGAAAGTACTAGCTTTATTGTCAGATGTTTTCAAGCAAAAATAGGATATGCTCAGGAGAATCGAGAAAAGTTACACAGTTTCTTCTCCCTGAGCTAACCTCCAGTTCATAAACTTGTTTAGCAATTCCAAACAGTACATAATTTTAAGACCAAAAAATCAAAATAACCACCATATTCCCCTATATTCTTTTTTTTACAAACATATGCACACCCACACATGCACAAGGGAAAAAAGAAGCAGCTTAAAGCCAATCATACAAACTCGGACATGATTCGTAAGTTTGCCTTTAATTATGTTTATGCCTTTATACTTATCTTTTAATTAATACATTTATGTTTATGCCTTTAATTCCTTTATTGATTTGTTTATGTTTTCATTAGTTGGTGAGCAATTAGTAGTGAATGCTTAATTGCTTAATTACTTTATCCGGGTTTTCAAGAGTTGCCAATCTCTTGAGGGTTTCATGGCTTAGGGTTACAATTGATTGAGTTCATAGAGGTAATTATGTTTCATATCCTAATTGGTTCTTGTTCTTCCAATCAATTGTAGGTCTAGCTCTTTTTTTTGATTTCGCTTGTTTTGCTATATCCGTGTTTTGATACGAATCCGTATTATATGTCTTCTTGAGTCGAGAAGCTATCGGAAACAACCTCCCTACCCCGAATGGGTAGGGGTAAGATATGCGTACCACTCGTGGGATTTCACTGGGTCGTTGTTGTTGCATAGACAAGCAGAAATGCAACAATGCCTCAATTATGAGATTTCTGTTTTTTTTTATAAGGTAATAATTTTACTTAACTGCAAATATATACAGCTCCAAACACTAGACAGTATAAAATGTCAACAAAGGGAGATAAAACTTTCATCACGGGTGAAGCTAGGTCAACTGAATCCCCTACATTGAAAAATTATATTGTTTAAATAGGGAAAAAGCTAATTTCTTTTCGTTATATATAAGTTGTTGAATCCCTTACAATAAGGAAAAGTTCTAGTAAAGTGGCAAAGCGGTTCAAATATTGCTTTAGATCATAGGTCCAAATCCCAGGTGTGACATTTTTTTAATCACCTTGTATAAATTCATGGCTCCGCCACCGACTCTCATATGGATGAAAACATTCAGGTCTCATTGTTGTTTCACCAGATATTGAATCTTATTCAGTAGACAAACCTCAAACTGGAAAACCAGAAGAACATAATAGCATCAAACACCAAGGACAAAAAAGGGAAAAGGCACAACAATCAGCAGAAATCCTACCCCATATCCCAGAACTAATAAATATTAAGTTTTTCAGCATGATTGAAACAACCAATACATGAACTATGATCACCTATGAAAGTTCAAGAAAGACATAAACAAGTCAAAGATACAAAGATACATACACACAATCAAACTATTTGTAGTATAACAACAAAAAGCTGAATTAGAAAACAAAATTACCCATGGGGTGTTCAAGCTTGAAAGAACTCTTGGCCATGACAAGACTCAAACTTTGATCTTTACCTGCAAATTTCAGACAGCCAAACACATCAGAATCACACCCAAAAACACAAATAAAATAAAAAATAAAACACATAACGAAAATACACAAACAATTATATTGTAATGGACTAAGGGCATGTAGAAATCAGTAAGAACGGAAATTCACGCACGAGGGTATCTTTAAAACTTACCACAACAGAAGAAAATCGAAGAATTGAAGAGGGGTTGTGATCAATTTGGCTGTTTTTACAAAAGAAAAAGGGTGCGCCTCTGAAAGAACAAGAAATAATGACTTTGAACAAATTCTCACTATTTAAATGGAAAAATAAAAAGGGTTTTTTCTGCTACACGGAATCAACTGGAGAAAGTTTGGATTCACAAGGAAACTACAAGTATTTGTTTGTTTCGTACTCTATTCGGTGAGAATTTGTCGGAGGCAATAATTCCTTAATACGACGTCGTAAATGAGTGCTTAAAGATTAATCGGTGTTGTATCGATGTCACTGGCTATTGGGTGAGGATTTGGTTTGCTTATCTAAGGAGGGGAACCTAACTTATTTGATTTAGAATTCCCTCGTACAAAGTCCAAGTAAAGAATATTTAAACTATATAATTAAATAAGTTACTCTATAAATTAGAAAAGATTTAATTTTAATTTTGAAAAAGCAAACTATGGAAGGGACAACGAGATAATCTTTTGAATTGAGTATTCCTATATCATTGATTTAATTTGGATATTAAGAGTCAATTTTATAACCTATTAATGTGTGTACCTAGTCCAAAGTGTGCTTTGGACAGATTGGTAGGTCGGATATTCATTTAAGGCTTAAAATTGATATTTGAATCATTCTATTATACAATTGGGCCAACTAAAAAAATGAGTCAATTTGGTCTATATTAAAATTCCAAATCAACACTTAAATAGTTGTTGCCATAACTAGAGGGTAAAAAGGAGAAATAAATGGTTTTAGATGTATTAGTATACTAGTATCTATGAACTAACCAAAACTCTTGCTGTCGATCTTGATATGTCTCTTTAAAGTATAACATACAGTTATTCGTGTAAGAAAATATATTGCGGTAAATATAGTCCAATATTTAGGATGTTTGTCCTTGTGCTTTATTTATTATATTTGCAAAACATAAGCATATTAAAAATAATTTTCACACAAATTTAAAAGAATATTCCTTAGTTTCGGAAGACGAAAGTTGAATTCAGGGATAAGAATATATGGTGAATAGCATTGACCAGTATCATAATTTTTGCATGTATGACGTTATTGTCAAAACTTCTATATAACATATGTGTGCTATTACATAAGCTATTCGGCATATCTAAGGTTTTCAGTAGCACGACGAGCATATTTTTCTTCAAAACCAACTCATATACGATGGAAGATCAATTTTAACTTAGTCTATTATAGAAACGGTGACACTAACATACGTAAGAAATAATAATGTTGACAACAAACATGAATGGTAGAAGTCCATTTGGTATTGAAATATTTAAATATTCTTCGTGATAATAATTATTGGTATCATTTTCTGCTGAGTGAAAAACAGAAAAATATTTTATTTTTACTATAATGCAATCAACCTTTTATTTAGTTGATCAACATATTAATTTTGCTAGCTAATATATCTTTTTAATTCTATCATGTGATTTGCACAAATTACGTTTTACTCTAATGATAGAAATATTTTTCTTATTAAATGCACCACTATTACCATTGAGATTGATAATAAAGTGTTTAGAAAGAACCAAATCATCTTTTATTAGATGTTCTTCTTCGTTTCTGACACAAAGCAAGAAGACACTGAATACTGATTTTTTTTCTTACTTTATATTTCTGACCAGTTGAAATACATTTGAGACCAAAAGTATAACTTTGATAAGCTAACTGTTACGTCTCTGCATTTGTCGATTTTGGAACTACTGGTAGTACTTGACATAAGTCACATCACAAGCCATTAATTTTCCACTAAACGGTTTATTAATATCCAATATATCTCTAAAACTTCGGGCAATTATTTCGATTCTTTGATGTCATTTCTGTCATGCCCTGAACCTGGGGGACGAGACCGGCACCCGGTGCATCACATATCCTTGCGTACCAACTTGCGACTAAGAGATTCCGAACATATAATGTCATACTTTGGCCATGGGCCACATTGCAAGACAATTTGCGAACGCTGACTAAACATCAATATGAAGCTGGACCGACAAGGCCGTCATAATCACTACAGTTGGCAAAGCAACAAAATATACATACCATGCTTACAAGCCCAACATACTGTACTAATTGAAGGATATGTATAAAAGCCTCTACTAATGGATGTACAGTGATCGGAACAGAGCCCCGTCCTACTCATAACATATATACATATATACACAAGATGTACGTAAAGTTCTAGACCCAGCAACTCCGAAGGGCATGGAGCTTACCGATCAAGCTGAACTCGGGCAACACCTAATGAGGAGGTCTACCCGTCTGTCTGTCGAACCTGCACGCATGGAATGCAGCGCCCCCAGAAAAGGGACATCAATATGAAATAATGTACCGAGTATGTAAGACAATATACTGAAAGCTAAAACTGACCTGATAATATAATAATTGAAAGTAATTAGGAGTCAAAGATAATCTGAAAATATGCTCACCTGCTGATACTGACTCAACTCTCTCAATATAGTAAGTAAAATAGTTGTCCGGCCTAATAAGGCTCGGTATATATAACTGCTCTGCCGTAGTAGGCTCGCTCATAGTCGCTTGGCCATACTAGACTCTGTATCTCGGCCATATGGGCTCGCTCATAGGTGCTCAGTCGCTGCAGGCTCGATATACAACTTACCATCTGATAAGAGGTTTCCCAATAGGGGCCTGCCCACCGATTATAGCTCGATGATGGTGAAAATAATGTAATACTATATATATATATATATATATATATATATAGAGAGAGAGAGAGAGAGAGAGAGAGAGAGAGAGAACCTCTTCTCTCTTGACTAGAAGGAGACAATACTCAATTGAATATAAAATCCTGATAAGGGAGAATACTGTAACTTATGAGACTAGGATAATGCATATAAATTCGGGAATATGAACTTCTCTTTATGCCTCGTTATCAAACACATGTAATTACGAGATCATGCCAAAATGAAGGAAAGGTTTAGCCTTAACATACCTGAGTCGATTCTCTTGACAATCCCTCTAATACACGTCAATTGCGACAAAACACGTTACGGCGGATCGAAGTAGGAAAAAATCCATATGATATTCTTGACAAGGATTGCACCATATTCCCTTAAAATTGCAAAATCTCACGTTGCTAAAATACTAAGAATTCTCGTTTGATTTCTTGAAGACACTTATGAGATCTTGTTGAATTATGAAGATGCTACGAAAAGTCTTTACGTTACTCATGAAGATGCCTCTCTTTTTATTAAGTTAGATAGGTCTTATACCTTAGTGGGTGTGCGTCCCACTAAGGTGATGACTAATCCATTAAAATGACACCTTACCAAGTGACTTGAAGAGTCATCATATTGGTAAAGTTTGCTGCCATGTTTGGGGGGGGGGGATTAGGCTAATCAAAATGTCCTAATTATTTAGCTAATCTTCCCCCAAATATTATTAATTGCCCAATCAATTTTTTAATTAACTAGATAATCTCTCATTACCCAATAATCCACATAATTAGGAATTATCTCAAATTACTTAAAATACTATTTGCTTTTCAATACATTTTGTACACCTTACTATCATGGTCATGTGGTACCTTGTATGGTACTAGTCCATAAATACCAGATATTTTAGCTCGGGCCGTATTTTATCCCAAAATGTCAAACTTCGATGAAATTCACTTTATTTGATTTTCTTACCTTATCACCTTCACGAATTTACTTATCCCTTATTTAAAATAGCATAATACTTATAATCCCAAAATAATTTCGTTCCCGAACTTAAGTCGATTAACTTACGACAAAACTTTAATGTACAAAAATATGGGATGTAACATCTCATTTCCGAGCTTCCATCAATTTATTTATGGCGTACTTTCACGTATGAAAATATGAGGTGTAACATCATTTCCCCCTTTGAAATATTCGTCCTCGAATGTTGACTGATGTACTTATCATTCTCATAACCCATAGCTCTTGCGAATACTTTAGTACTCTTCTTGCCATATAGGCAACTGTTCTGTGAATGAATCCCAAACACCAGGGCATTCCCCCCTTTAGGCTTCTTTCTCACACCACGACTCGTGGCCGGAATCATTCCAATCTTATAACTGTTGCTATCTTTTATAATGCAGCATGTACGACTCTGACTTTGTAAGTGCGCCTATGCGCCTCTTCTCTCCTTTTTCCTCTAGCTTTAGCCAATCCCTAGGCCTAATTTTGTGAACATATACAGAGCTTAATAAGATGTCCCTATGGGCATCTATAAGTACAATGAAGTTCTTCGCTTGATACTTTGTTGAACTTAGGAATATTGTTATATCTTATTTTATAGACCCGGTTATCCATTTGTATGACTTTACTGCATCTAGGTAGGTCATACTATATCATAATTCTTACTTCGATTTATCGTTACTTAGGCCTACTACCAAACTCTAGGTTACACTTTTGTTGGTTATCATATATGTATAAATCCAAGTCCTTTAATGTTTCCTCATTACTGTTCGTCTTAAGAATGACGACCTACTCTTATCTCATATTTTGTAACCCTTATCCATCCATTGTTGATTCACCTAAATATTGATCTACACTCTACCACTGATAACTTGAAACCTCTTACGTAATCACTAGGGCTCACGTTGCATTGAGGATCATTTGAAGTGACTTTCCTGATCCACCTGGGGGCAATACAATGCTATATTTCCATAATCGTATTTCATAGCATCCCAATGTGATTTACCTTACATGGTTATTTTAATTCTGTACAATTCATGAAATCATTACTCAATCGAAGTCCCAAACGTCATCCTTCATCCATCACAATTACACCATTATTCTATTACCAGAGCATCATTCCACCTCTTTTAATTTCTACTAGTCTTAGACTCCCTTGAGTATATTCAGCCTATACTGAACTTTCTACAATTCTTTTTCTCGTGGGCTTAATTCTGAGGACTTATCCCTTCTCGTCACCTTCTCACTTGCCATTTCTTATCCTTACTCGTGTCTTCCTAAAACCTTGTCACTTAACCATACTTTAGCTTGCGACCTACACATATCTATTTATACTACTCGCAACATTCCTTCAACTTGCTTGCACCATACAATTCCTTGTGTTATTCTGGAACATCAAGCGAGACATCGCATCGTCTCTAACTCTTCTTTAGTCTCTTAACTAGTCCTCTCGATACCAAGAAACCATAGGCTGGATGATACGCCATTGACGACACCGTTATCATTCCTGGATACTGAATCCCAGCGCTTCTAGTCTCCTATTCGAAGTATAGACTTATTCACAACCTTCTGCACTTGAGTATCTCGTACGTTGTTCACCTTTACTTTATTCGCCTTAAAATCTCGCATCACATCTTTTATTTCTTTCACGACCTCCCTTCCACATAGGTATAATTTACATTCATAACTTGAAGCCCTATTATAATACTTGCTCTCTAGTGCATACACAATCCGGTGGGAGCTTCATACTGATTTCTTATGAGCATGGTACTTTTCTAACTGGGTTTCTCATAGAGACATTATAGAATATGGTTGTTGTACTATCTCTCTTGTATCTATGATATTAAGAGTGATTCTTCTATGTTCTCAATCACGGCTTCTATAAGTTTCTGGGTTCAATAATCAGACTCATGATTTACTTCGTAGATGTAACTCTTTAGTTTTCTCTTCCTTCTAATCAACCTTTATGTAGGCTTAAGCTATCTTTCAATCTGCGGCTCATGGTATTTGTTACGACCCAAAATCTATTAAGGTTGTGATGGCGCCGGACCCCACTGTCAGGCAAGTCAACACTTAATAATTAGTAAAATCTTTATTTTAAAATTCTTGAAGTCATTCCTTTTTTATTTTCTTAAATAATAATTAGCGAACTACCACTGTGTAAACAATAATATCTTTAGCAATTTAAATAATGAATAAATCCCATAATTATCCCAGAACTCGGTGTCACAAGTGCATGGGCAAATTATCTAGGAATTATACATGTACTACAACACTTGTCCGGAATACAAACTGGACAAGGAACTTAAAATAAAATACAATACATCTAAGGAAGACTCTGCCGGTTGCGGGTCATTTCCGGATGGTGTAGCTCGTCTAAGTCTCCAAGTCAGTCACATCACTGCGTCAAGCAGGGCCACTATCTATGAATGTACTTGTGCAATAAAATTGCACAACAAGTGTAGCATGAGTACAAAAATAACGTGTACTCAGTAAGTATCCCGCCTAACCTCAAAGAGGTAGTGACGAGAGGTCGAATTTGACACTTGCTAGAGGTCAATTTAATGAAATCGAGGGTGATACTAAGCATGGATATCATAGGCAATTTAACAAGTAGCGACAGGAAATAACAACTTCTTTCACATTTAATATTCTTAAATCCTTGCCATTTCAGTTGACAATTTAAAATTTCCAGGCCAGTAATCAGGTAAAAATCACAGCAAATACGCAGTAAATATCAAGCAATGCCGAGGGTCGAACGGCGGGAACCAACAATAATAAATTGTGCACTGCCGAAGGGTCGAACGACTCGAACCATAGATGCATCTATTACCCCGCTCGCGAATCGATCATGCGACGCGGTCATATATAAATAATAGAGTTACCCTGCTCGCGAATCATACATGTGACTCAGGTACTCATAAATACAGATATTCACACAATAAATTCACATTTTATCAGGAAAATAATTACTCAAGGAAGTGATAAACTTCTCTTTTAATGGATACAAAGATGGTATTTAATTTTTTTTTGGAAATTTATTTGCCAAGTTCGATAAGGTCTTAAATATTATAAATTTATCAGTAAGGTTCTAAGTACGGCAAATAAAACATGCTTTATCAGGAAAACCATTATCCCAGGAAAAATTAATTCTCTTTCTAGATGATTAAGGAAAATAAACTTCAACCTTCTTAGGTATTCAATTACTAATTCGATAGTATTAACAGTCTAATTTCATTAGCAAAATTACAAGTACAACAAGTAAGGCATGCCAGTGGGTCCTAGACTACCCAGACACAAGAATGATAGTAGCTACGCACGGACTCCCGTCACCTCGTGCGTACGTAGCCCCCACAAATAGTAGCACATATTCTATAGTTCACCTATGGGGATAATTCCCCCTCACAAGGTTAGAAAGGAGACTTACCTCGCTCCGAAGATTCACAACCAGCTTCCAAGCCCTTCCGATGACTCACATTGATGCACAACGTCCCAAAACTATCCAAATAACGGGAAAACCAATGAAAATATACCCTAATACTTATAACAATTCAATTCATATAATTTCCTAACTCCGATCGAAAAGTTGACAAAATTTCCCTCGGGCCCACGTGCCCAGATTCCTAAATTTTTCGAAGATAAATATTACCCATAGCATCACGAATTCAAATATATAATTAACTCTCAATTTCATGCCCAAATTCGTGGTCAAAATCCAATAATGCAAGTTCTAGGTTTTTCTTCAAAATTCCCAACTTTTCCACAAATTTTCATGTTCAAATCCATGTATAAACCTTGTATTTAAGTTGGAATGAGTAGAAACAACTTACCTTGACATAGATGATGAAAATCCCCACTCGAAGCTCTCCAAAAATCACCCAAACAAGAGAAAAATGAGAAGAAATGGCCAAAACCCGTTTTAAAATACTTCACTTCCCAGAAACGGCCTTCATCGCGAACACGTCTGTGCCCCCGCATTCGCGAAGCCCAGAAACTCAGGCCAACAATTTTACTCTTTGTGTTCGCATACCTCCGAGCACATTCGCATAGCTTCCTCGAGCTAACACTCCGCGTTCGGTCCCCTCCCCGCGTGCGCATAGGCCAAACGAACCTTGGCCCAGATCCCAGGTTCCTTCAACGCGTTCGCATACCAACCCCCGCGTTCGCGTAGTAGTCTCAGCTCAGGACTCCACGTTCACACTCCCTTCATCGCATTTGCATAAGCGAACCCAAAAGCCCTCCAAATTTCCTTCTCGCGATCGCGTACCAACGACCGTCATCGCGATGCACACCAGTGGCACCAGAAAATAGCAGCAACAAAACAGGGAAAAATGATCTGATATTACCCCGAAACACACCCAAGGCCCCCCCGGGACCCCGTCCAATCACACGACCCAGTCCCATAACATCCCATGGACCTGCTCGAGGCCTCAAATCACATCAAACAACGCCGAAACCACGAATCACTCTCCAATTCAAGCTTTATGAACTTTAAAATTTCAAACTTCTACATACGATGCCAAAACCTATCAAATCACGTCCGATTGACCCCAAATTTTGCACACAAGTCACATTCAACATTACGGACCTGCTCCAACTTTCGAAATTGCATTCCCACTCCAATATCAAAATTTCCACTTCCGGTCGGATTTCTCAAAAACTTTCAAATTTCTATCTTTAGCCAAATGACTTCAAAATGACCTACGGACCTCCGAATTCACTTCTGATCGTGCTCTCAACTCGAGAATCACCATACGGAGCTATTCCCATACTCGGAATCCCAAACGGACATCAATATCACTAAAATGCACTTCAACCCAGGCTTATGAAATTCTTCTAAAATGCTGACTTCTACAATATGCGTCGAAACGCTCCCGGGTCATCCAAAACCCGTTCTGAACATACGCCCAAGTCCAAAATCATCATACAAACCTGATGGAACCTTTAAATCCTGATTCTGAGGTCGTTTACTAAAAAATTCAAATCTTAGTCAATTCTTCCAACTTAAGGCTTCCGAAATGAGAACCTTCTTTCCTATTCGACTCCGAACTTCCCGAAATTAAATTCCGACCACATCTACAAGTCATAATACCTGAAATGAAGCTGCTCATGACCTCAAACTGTTGAACGACGCGCTAGAGCTCAAAATGACCGGTCGGGTCGTTACAGTATCAGTTATTATTTTAGCCTTTCATGGACACTTTGGAATATCCATGATACAATCTTCTAACAATTTAATCTGTTGTCCATGACTTGGACTCAATTATTTATTTTAACTTATACCAGAGTCTTCTATGGCTGTATGATTGTCAACATAGATGTTATGTGGATAATACTCCAAACTCTTAAGTGCCTTCATCACGTAACAAACTTTGGATCATTAATCAAATAATTCCTTTCGTTCCTTCTCAACTTTCTTTATGTGCAAGCAATTGCTTTTCCTGTTCGTCCTGCCACTTGTTGCATGAATACTTGGCTTATCTTAGTGCCCACACATATTGGAATTCCGTACAACCCATATGATCCTGAATATTACCTTTTCATTAGCCATGATAGGTTCCACTTTCTTATGGAGTGCATACGATGTTGTTGTGAGACTGTTATTATAAGACCATTCCTTATTTGGGTCACTGAGATTAGGTTGAAGCCTTCTCCCTTACTTCCTCAGCTAGTCTTTCGTTGTAGTACTTAGGGAGGACCCTCTGACTCTTGTAAAGCTGTGAGCTTATTACGGACCTTTTGATGTCCTTCCATGCTTATAATTATTCGTATCCTAGTGGCACTCTCTTTTATTCCCGTAACACTCATACAATACCTTCAAACTATCCCGACTCCTAGCTGAATATATCTCAAGTAGTACAATGACATTACTGCGAGTCTGAGTTCACTATATTGGGTTTTACTATGTTTATCTTGCACGATCTGCTGATTTGTCTGTAACGACATGTCTAGCCGTAATTACGCCCTTCCTGAGTAAACTTCTAACTACTCTTTGGTCCATTCTCATATCAATATTCCACGTAATCTTTCTTGGGTTATTCCTTTTGTCTTAACTTACCTCTCGTATTGGCTTATTATTTATCAAAAACATCTCGGGCCGGAACCCTTACTTTCTCTCCTTGACATCGTGCTTGCATAATATAGCATATCTGTAGTATTTGAATAAGTGCAATCTCATCCCTTTCTCATTTTTATCGCATTCTTCCTTTACCATTCCATGATTACTAGAATCACTTAATTTTGACTTTATGCCACATCACTCCACATTCCCTCCTTTAGGGGAGTACTAAAATTTAGCGCTACGACGATCTACCTATAGATGTTTTACCTTTTCATCTTTGATGTCTTTTCACATCAACGATGACTCTTACTCGCCTTGCGGTAATCCTTATGTACCAAGGGTAAGAAAATTCCTTACTCACGAGGGTGACACTTAGTTTAACTGGAACATACAGTCCCTTAAGCTTAACCTTGCTCATATTGCTTGCTTTAGGGAAGTGTCTTCCTGAATGACCATTCTATGAATATCTCATGAATCTTCTTTTGTTGTCCATTTTATTATCGTCGGAACGCAATCTGAAATTCTCATGATGCTGACTATTATCGAATCACTTAGTCCCTAATTCATGTTTAGTTTATCTTGTTCACCAGCCCATACTAATTTCTATTACTCTGGGGTTTAACTCTCCCTTTTGGTAGTCGCATTGGAGTCACAGACTTATTTCTCAAAATGAGGATATGACTTTATGACCTATATTCTTTTGTTATCTCAAGGACTGGCTCCTCTAGTCTTTTCCTTCACTTGACCATATACTCTGTAATACCGTCATTTTTTTCCTTTTTTTTCTACTGTTGTCATCCATGCACCATATCTTACTCATAATGCTTCATTAATTCTCTTCCCATTTCCTGTTAACATTTCTGTCTATCACTTTATTTTGAAAATTTCAACAGGACATTCTTTTACTTTTAGCTCCTCTTGCTCCATCTGCTGGCTCTTTGGGTTGCCTAACATTCTTTCTTTACTAGGGACGGGAGCCACACTAAGGTAATATTTATCCCTTCTAGGATTCCACTACCTATCTTCTGAAATTTCTGATCATTCTAGTATTCATATCTAGCTGTACTATTCTAGAGTGCACCATCTAGGTGTCTCACAAGGAGATCTATTAGCATATTTGCAATTTCCATTGGAAATGTTAACTAACACCAACAATCCATCCAACATTTTGGGTCACTCTAACCCCAGTCGGATCCTGATATCCGTCCTTCTCTCAACTATTTCTGTTAGCCCCCATAGTGCATATAACTAAGATGGGTGTGGCCATTTATACATACCTCTGTTACAGTTGAAGGTAACTCAAAATACTTGTACTCCTCAGCTTGAATTGTAAATACTGTTAATCTTCATTAATTGGGTACCTCGTACTCTTCTTCACCTTGCTTTTTTTACTTTTGAAACTTGTATCTATCTTTTGAATTTCTCATTGCCTTTTATCATAGGTGTGGATAGATATTCTTGCCTTAAGGTTCCTTATCAAAAGTCTTACACGTCTTAGTACACACATGATCTACTAAAGACCTTACATTTACTCATCATAAGCATCATGAAAAATCGAGTTCCTCTGACTCATTTCTTCCATAGCCATATTCAATATCTTACCAACCGTCCTTCTGGATGTAGGCATCATCGTATTATGAATAAGATAGAGATTAGGAAATCGAGTTCTTACAACTGAGCTCTACCACACGATCTAGAGTAAGAAGAAAGAGTGACAATCCTAAATGCCTTGTAGCCTGCTGCTTATAAGTATGGTGCAAGTCACACCCATAAATAAGACTCTACTAGACACGGCTTGTAGACTCCCTAGGATAGAACTGCTCTGATACCACTTCTGTCACGCCCCGAACCTGGAGGGCGAGACCGGCACCCGGTGCCTCACCAATCCTTGCATACCAACTTGCGACTAAGGATTCTGAACATATAATGTCATACTCTGGCCATGGGACACATTGCAAGACAATTTGCAAACGCTGACTAAACATCAATATGAAGCTGGGACGACAAGGCCGTCATAACTACTACAACTGGCAAACCAACAAAATATACATACCAGGCTTACTAGCCCAACATACTGTACTAACTGATAGGATATGTCTACAAGCCTTTACTAATGGATGTATTGTGATCGGAACAGGGCCCCGACCTACTCATAACATATATACATATATACACAAGATGTACGTAAAGTTCTAGACCCGGAAAATCCGAAGGGCATGGAGCTTACCGATCAAGCTGAACTCGGGCAACACCTAATGAGGAGGTCTACCCGTCTGTCTATCTGAACATGCACGCATGGAATGCAGCACCCCCAGAAAAGGGACGTCAGTACGAAATAATGTACGAGTATGTAAGGCAATATAATGAAATCTAAAACTGAACTAATAATATAATAACTGAAAGTAACTGGGAGTCAAATGTCACGCCCCCCATTTTTCCTCTCCTTTCGGACCAGTCAGGGTTTTTGACACTATTGGGACAACTCGTTTCCTTTTGGGAAAGGGGTAAGGAATTGAAGAGTCGCCACCTAACAAATTAAGGTGCGTTAGGGCACCTACTAAGGGTCACTTACAAACACAGATTGGATAACCAGAGATAGGGTAAGGGCTTGAAATTACTTCAAGGGGAAGGTGTTAGGCACCCCTCGAAGTCCACAATTGTGGTTCCCGGCCAAACAAACTTTGTGAGTTTTAAAACAGGTAGCACATTAGCAATAAAATCACATAGGTAAATAAAGGTTTTTGAGAAGATTCGCAGTCTCAGCACACATATGTGCTAAAGATTAAAAGATTTAGAGTCTAGGCATACATATAAGGTTTTGAAAGAGTTATGATCTAAACACACATATGTAAGGGATAGGGGGTCCTAGGTTTTTATCCTATAGGATCACATTAGTGCAATGCCCGATAATCACTCCTCAATGAGGGGATACATGTTGCATTAGCCCACCGGCTATCATATCCATATCTACCCATTCCCACCCCTTAGTGGTTATTAAAGCGAGTGATGTTTAACGATCTCTGTGCGTGCTGTTACCCATCCCTTCTTAGTGGTCCTGGAGAAGATTAGGACCTATATTTAAAGGCAGTTCTAAACAGACCCTTAAGGTTGAAAGGAGAAAATACTAGGCGACATGCAGGAACAGATAGGACTTTAACAGATAAAAGCGGGGAAAAACAATTAAGAGGCTCAGATTTATCTCCACAAATAATGCACGTAAACAACACGACTCAAACACAAATAAGAGCAGTATTACTAGACAGGATCCTAAAACATGATGTCTAAGTGAATATCAAAACACAGAAAATATGCAGTGTTATTTTATAAATCCAGAAGCATGGGCCTTAATCAGTTTGCCTACTGGTTTTAAGCATGTTAACCATTAAGCAGTAAACACACAAAAGCAACAGTTTTCCAGTTTTATAAAAGTTGGTTACCTAAGGCTTGCCTAGGCGTGGGGAATGCACAATAGTTACCAGAATTATTTAAAAACAGTTTAGAAGTTGTTTTACCTAAAGCATGTTGTTCTAAGTGTTACAAAGACACATGGGTTATTACCAGTTTGTTTAAAACACGGTGAGACATGTTTTGTGTCCTTTTTATGCGTTAACAGTTTAACTAGGTGTGACTGAGCGAATACAAACAAGATCCTAAAGCATAGTATCTAATGCACATATAAAATGCAGAAGGATTTATATGCAGAGTTCCTAAAGCAGGATTTCTAAATGCACAGCATGATCTCAGGATATGTAGAGTTCCTAAAGCAGGATGCACAAAAGATTACAGCATTGTTAAGCATGACTTCAAAAAATGTGCAGGAACAACAGTTCGTGTTAGTGCTATTATTTAGCCCTGAAGCATGATTTCTAAGTGATAAAATAATGTCAAATGAGATGCTGAAACAGTAAACCTAAGAACATGATATCTAATGCATGACATGCTTAGAATGTATTGGTCCTAAACATGGATTCTAATGCTCACATAGAAATGTAAGCCTAAGGCATGGTTTCTACCCCATTGATATTGATAACATATATAACTACCCTCCCATTTTCACTATCAATCCCCAATATTTGTTTACAACAATTATTACAAACCAGTGTGAATGAATTACATAAATAGATAAAGAAAAATAAGAAGTTACACTATAGGGAGCCTGAAAACAGGCCCAGATTCTCAGAACCTCAAATGCCCAAATGTTTCATAGCCTTTCTCATATCCGGG
>ML398500.1:0-16936 GCA_005239525.1 Nicotiana knightiana | reverse complement strand
TACCCTCCCCTTTTCACTATCAATCCCCAATATTCGTTTACAACAATTATTACAAACCAATCTGAATGAATTACATAAATAGATAAAGAAAAATAAGAAGTTACACTATAGGGAGCCTGAAAACAGGCCCAGATTCTCAGAACCTCAAATGCCCAAATGTTTCATAGCCTTTCTCATATCCGGGTGTGTCAAAGTTCCCTAAGGACCTCAAGGGATTCCGGGCAGTTCTCACCCCCAGATTTCACAATCATAAGTGAGTAAGTGCAGTGTAGAAGTGCCAGCCCTAATGCATCAAAGTTCAGAGGGATCTCATAGGGATCCCTAAGCAGTCACACATTAGAAGGGCGGAACTTAAGGACCTAAGAGTAGAGTGAGAGTGCTTGATATAGTTTTGAAAAAAGTTTTAGTAAGAAAAAAGTGTTAAAAGAGACTTGCTTGAAACATTTTTTTGTGAAATAAAAGAGGGAGTCATTTAGTAAAACAACTTTTGAAAAGAGAGAGTTATATGATTAAACAACAACATATCAAACATAGAGCCAAAACCAAACTCAGCAATACTTAAAGAACATAGAACCAAAATAGGAAAAACAAACTTACACACAGGGATGATGGGATTGGGGGCACATAGAGAACATGTAGTGCACACATAGTTACATGAGCATGAAAATTCATATAGGGGTTTAGGGAATCAGCATATTATGAATCTCAGAACCAACACAGGATCAGAAAACTTAGGATAACTAATTGCTTTGTACAACAGGTTCATGATAGAAATAAGGGAAAACATAAGTAAGGCAGATTCACATTGGGGTATACTACAAAGGGGGTTCATAAGCAGGCTGATCCTAAGGGGGTGGACATATTCAGAAGCATGCTGATAAAGCAATAAAGTAGACATATTAGTTGCAGGTTGAACAACAAAACCACAATAGAAACATATTAGAAACATGATAAACTGAAGCAACAAAAGAAGCATATTTGTTTGGGACTTGAATTGAAATCAGAACATACCAGTAAAGAAGACAGTAAACACAAAAGTGAAGGGACAGGAGAGCACAATAGTTAGCCTTGGCTTGCAGCCAACTAACTCAGAATAATAGTAAGTAATACAGAAAGAGAGCAGAAAGCTTTGAGTGTGAGAGATAGAGTTTGAACTAGTGTGCTCGTGTGTCCTGAGTGAATGAAAGAGCAATATATATGTAGTAGTTTGAAACTAGGTAGAATAAGGTAAGAATCATAATTAGGCAGTAAATTATGGAACTCAGAACCAATTAGATTAAAATCAATGCAAGTACTCCCTTGATTAAGGGAGTTAACTTCAAATGGTAAGAACATGTAATAAACAAGGAAAGAAATCAATGTGTAACTGGGGCATAACAGATAAGGAAACAATTCAAACAGTGCAAGTACAAAACAAGTAATTAGGACTAGGTACATGAGGTTCTAATTAAGGAAATATCATAAGAATCAATTAACAACATAGTCAACCATAAAATAAGGCGATAAAATAACTTAAAGGTCGGAAATCAGTCAAAAATATCATCACAGGAAATCAGTAAAAGGTGTTAATCACAGAAAATTAGGGATTCAACTAGAGAAGATAGAACTGATTAGAGGAATTAACATAATAAACATAATATAAGCGGAAGAAGCAACAATCAGAAACCCTAATAAGGTAAAATCACTAAAACTCTGAATGAATTTATAAGTAACAGACATGCAAATGAATCAAATGAAATGAACAAATAAGCAAGAACAGACTCACAACCCATGATTAAGACCAAGAAACTTAGGATTTTGACATGATAAGTCAGACAAAAGGGTAAAAACTTAAATAGATGCTTAAACATATTGAAAATCACAGAATAACACTTAAATAAGAAGAAGAATCATTTTTGAAAAGGGGTCAAGAAACCCTAGTTTGAAGACGAAGAGGCGTTTTAGCAAAAAATCGGAGAAATGATTAGGGAAAACAACAAAATAACTCAGGATATACTCAGATCTATTACAGGTCTAAGAAGTCAAGAGTTAAAAAAATAGGGTTTAAGAGATAGATAACCCAAAGATGAGAGAATCAGCTTAGAAACCATAGAGTTGTAATGAAACAAAGCGAGACTCTAACTTATAAACGAAAAGTGGTCTGAGACAGGCCAACGAACATAGACTCAAACCAGAGCCGCCGAAATCCTTTGAAACCCTTTCAAGGATTCATAATCGAAGAGCCATGGAGCATCGAAGGCCAGGACTGGCCGGAGAATGCGTAAAAACATCACAAGGTGGAGTTTATGCCGGTGACGACGCTTGAGAGCTAGGGTTTGGTTGAGAGGATTTGAGAGAGAAGGGGAAGGGGTGACAACGGGTGAGGTGAGGGAAATGAGAGGTATGAGGGGTAGTCTCTTAGGTTAAATTAGGAAAGGGTGAATCTGGTCCGTTGATCCGAGATGATCAACGGTCCAGATCGGTACAGATTAAGTGGGATTTGGGTCCGGGTAGATTTAGGAATTGGGCTTGGGGTATTTGGGCTTGATTTAATCATGTGGGCTGTTTTTATTTAGGCTAGAATCAAAATAGAATAGGCTATTTGACAAATACCCAATCCAAATTAATTTAAATAATTTATAAAATAACTAATAAACATAAAAATGAATTTCATGCATAGAAAATAGTTTTGAAAAGATTATTTAGTATTAAAATATAAAATGATTAAATTTTGGTAAAAAATGGTACAAAATTATATGATTGGGATATAATTGCAAAGTTACTGCATCTATAGCCAAAATGTGCCAATTTGGCTAATTATGAAATTATATGGTCTTAATGGGACCATAAACGATAAATAAAATCAAGAAATACTTTTGAAATCATTTGTGATGCAATTTTTAATTATTTATTGGAAATAAAATGCTGTAAATTAATAAAAATATTGGAAAATTATGGGAAAACACCAATTGCTATTAATGCATGATTTTGACGGTATATATGCAATTTTAAAATATTTTTGGGAAAAATTGGGTATCAACAACTGCCCCTCTTTACCCGGAAATGATGAAAGAGTTGTCGGGTAAAGATATGATGGCCAATTTTGACCGAGCGAAACAGTTTGAGAGATTCAGGGCCGCGCCCTGGTTTCTGAGCTGCCTACATATCCCTGGTTTTACAGGAATCAGGCCGTATATAGTTCCGGATTCATCGGCAAAATATACCGATGAAGTTATCACAAAAGCAGACGCAACATCTAGGGATGGATGAATGAACGGTTTACGGAAGGGGTTAGATTTGATATGGCTGGGAGAACGGGAGCGGGACCGCCCCTGCTGGGATAGTCGTTGCTCGCCGGATTACCTGCAAATAAGAATACCGCAAGTGTATATTGTGCATAAATTTAAACATGATGCAGGTTCCCCTTGGACTATGAAAGTTGTCTTCGGACGGTTAGGGATGACGTCCTCAGAACATGATGTCCTGGGCCATGAATGGCTTGATGAGAGATTCGCAGGCCATGAAATGATGTTCTCGGTCCATGCAGATGGTGCGTCCGAACTATGATGCCTTTGAATAATGATATGCAAACTGAAAGATATCCTCAGGCCATGACATGGTGTCTTCCAGCTATGAGGATGATGTTGTTAGACTATGACGCCTTTGGACAGTTTGGCGATATTTCAGCCCATGGTATGCAATAATATAATGCTGACAAGACAGAGCTTAGTCTTGCGAATTAAAGGGTAGATCTTAGCCCGAAAGATAAGCGAAGTAGATAATGCTTGAGAGACAACTCTTAGTCTCGGTGAAAAAGAAAATTGGAGGATGAGCTTAGCCTCATGCAGATAGGAAGATAGCAGTTAGCCTTATGCAAAATGGAAGGCAGAGATTAGCCTTATGCAAGGGAAGGCATCGGTTAGACTTATGCAAAATGGAGACAGAGCTTAGTCTCATGCAAATGAAGGCAGAGCTTAGCCTTATGCAAGATGGAGATAGATCTTAGTCTCATGCAAATGAAGGCAGAGATTAGCCTTATGCAGGATGGAGGCAGATCTTAGTCTCATGCAAATGAAGGCAGAGATTAGCCTTATGTAAGATGGAGAAAGAGCTTAGTCTCATGTAAAATGTGGGACAGGGCTTAGTCCTTNAGGCAGGGCTTGGCCCTATGCAAAGGAACAAATAGCGAATGCTAGTAGGATTTCTTAGCTGGTAATAGGTTGTGGTATTGCGTTTGTTGTGAGAACTGTGACTATGGAGCATGTTCGTTCTTTTGTGCTGATAGTAAACTTTGCTTTTGCAACTATGTTGAAGTTTGTGACTTCGAAACCTGTTTGTTCTTTATTCCTGCATCCAAAGAAAAATTGTGAGTTCTGTAGATGGGGAAGGTTGGTTCGTATCCCCGCTGGCTTTGCTTGCTTCGTTCTTCTTGGTCTGATGATCCTGTTTAAATCGTCGGGGTAGCGTTTGCTAAACAGAGCTATATTTTGAAAACGTGCATGATTTTATAAAGACATAGTAAAAATATATTTTGAGAAATTTAGATGAACCGACGACCGTGACATGGTTCAAGAACATTGCAACCACTCATGCTAGGGAATTTTGAGGGCCCTCCTCAAAATTCTGCCCCAGTTTCCAATTGCCGGGTGGGATGAATTTTTTTGAATTATGACCGAACCCATAGGGCTGCCTACGTATCCCCTCTTAAACGGGAATCAGGTCGGGCGCAGTTCAGTTTACATCATAAAGAATTACACATAGTAGCGTTTGACTGCATCTGAATTGATGGGCTTCGGCCAGACTTTTTCGTCCATTTATGCAAGTATAAGAGCTCCTCACGTCAATACTCGGTGAACCGTGTATGGACCTTAACAGTTGGGAGAGAATTTCCCTTTGGCTTTATCTTGATGTGGAAAGATTTTCTTTAACACCAGCTGCCCTGGTGTGAAATATCTTGGTTTGACTCTTTTGTTGAAAGCTCTAGTCATTCTGCTCTGATAAAGCTGTCCATGACATATTACGTTCATCCTTTTCCCATCTATGAGGGCCAACTGCTCGTACCGACCTTTTATCCATTCTGCGTCACTGAGCTCAGATTATTGCATGATTCTTAAGGAAGGGATCTCCACTTCAACAGTAATAACAACTTCCATACCATAAACCAGTAAATAAGGAGTTTCCCCAGTTGATGTGCGGACTGTGGTGCGGTATCCCATTAAGGCAAATGGTAGCTTTTCGTGCCACTGTCTGTGTTTTACTATCATCTTTCTCAATATCTTCATGATGTTCTTGTTGGCGGCTTCCACAACTCCATTCATCTGTGGTCTATAGGCTGCAGAATTCTTGTGCTTGATTTTGAAGGTCTCGCACATGGCTTTCATCAGATCACTATTTAGATTGGATCCGTTGTCGGTGATGATTGATTCTGGAAATCCAAACCGACAAATAATATGGTCGCGGACAAAGTCTGCCACGACTTTCTTAGTCACTGCTTTGTAGGACGCTGCTTCGACCCACTTGGTGAAATAATCAATAGCTACTAAGATGAATCCGTGTCCATTTGAGGCGGTAGGCTCTATTGGTCCAATGACGTCCATTCCCCAGGCGGCGAACGGCCAAGGCGAGTTTGTTGCATTGATCTTGTTCGGGGGTACCTTTATCATATCTGCATGTACTTGACATCGGTAGCATTTCCGGGCATACTGAATATAGTCCATTTCCATGGTCATCCAGAAGTAACCGACTCTGAGTATTTTCCTTGCCAAGACAAAACCATTCATATGTTGGCTGCAAGTCCCAGCATATATCTCTTCAAGTAGTCTGGAAGCTTCCTTTGCATCGACACATCTTAATAATCCCAAGTCGGGAGTTCTCCTGTATAGGTTTCCTTTGTTGAGAAAGAAATTGCTCGACAATTTCCGGAGTTTGCATTTCTGAGTGTGATTTGCAAGCTCTGGGTACTCTCCCTTTGACAAGTATTCCCTGATGTCGTGGAACCATGGTCTTCCGTCTACTTCTTCTTCAACATGGGCACAATATGCCGACTGGTTATGGATCTTTACTGGAATAGGATCAATGAAGTTCTTATTTGGGTGTTGTATCATGGATGATAGAGTGGTCAATGCATCGGCGAACTTGTTCTGAATTCTGGGGACGTTGCGAAATTCTGTCTTCGTGAACCTCTTTCTCAATTCCTGCACATGGTGATCTTGGAATTCTTGGTAGCCCATTATCCTTGTACTTGGTGTATTAGCAGGTCTGAATCACCAATTACTAACATCTCCTAGATATTCATGTCGACGGACATACTGAGCCCTAAGATGCATGCTTCATATTCTGCCATATTGTTGGTGCAGGGAAATTAGTTTGGTAGATACCGGCTAATGTTGACCTGTTTCCGATATTAGGACAACTCCAATGACGACTCATTTGAAATTGGCTGCTCCATCGAATAACATTCTCCAACCGTCATAGGATTCTGCAATGTTTTCTCCTATGAATGACACTTCTGCATCGGGAAAATATGTTTTCAGGGGTTCGTATTCTCCTCCCACAGGATTCTTGGCAAGATGATCTGCTAATGCTTGCCCCTTGACCGCTTTCTGAGTCACATAGACAATGTCGAACTCACTCAGCAGGATTTGCCATTTGTCCAGCTTGCTAGTGGGCATGGGCTTCTGAAAGATGTACTTCAAAGGATCCATCCTTGATATGAGATATGTCGTGTAGGCACAGAAGTAGTGCCTCAGCTTATGGGCTACCCAGGTTAGAGCACAGCAGGTACGCTCCAGTAGAGAATACCGTGCCTCATATGGAGTGAACTTCTTACTCAGGTAATAAATAGCCTGTTCCTTTCTTCCTGTCTCGTTATGCTGCCCCAGAACGCAGCCGAAAGCTTCATCTAATACCGCAAGGTAGAGTAGAAAGGGTTTACCTGGCTCTGCCGGGACCAAAATTGGTGGCGTTGACAATCCTCGGTCCATTTGGTCGCAGCATCTTTCCTTAGCATCTTGAAGATTGGTTCACATATAACCGTGGACTGGGCTATGAATCGGCTTATGTAGTTAAGGCTCCCCAGGAAACTCATCACATCTTTCTTGTTCTTTGGTGGTGGTAACTCTTGGATGGCTTTGACCTTTGACGGATCCAGTTCTATTCCTCGTCAGCTGACAATGAATCCAAGCAATTTTCCGGTAGGAACCCCGAATGCATACTTCACGGGCTTTAATTTCAGGTTGTATTCCCGTAACCTGTTGAAGAATATCCTCAGACCTGCTATATGGTTGGTGGCTTTCTTGGACTTGATAATTACATCGTCCACATATACCGCGATCTCTTTATGTATCATGTCATGGAAGATAGTGGTCATAGCTCTCATGTAGGTGGCCCCAACATTCTTTAAACCGAATGACATCATCTTATAACAGTAGACTGCCCACGGCGTGATGAAAGCCGTTTTCTCAGCATCTTCTTCGTCCATCCAAATCTGATGGTATCCGGCAAAACAATCCACGAACGACTGAAGTTCATGCTTTGCACAATTGTCAATCAGGGTGTGTATGTTTGAAAGGGGAAAATCATCCTTTGGACTGGCGGTTGAGATCACGGTAGTCGACACAAACCCTGACCTTTCCATCTTTCTTGGGCACTGGCACGGTGTTGGCTAACCATGTCGGATATTCAACTACCTTGAGAACCTTGGCGTTGATTTGCTTGGTAACTTCCTCTTTGATTTTCAGATTCATATCAGGCTTGAACTTTCTGAGCTTTTGCTTTACCGGTGGGCACATTAGATTGGTCGACAACTTGTGAGCCACAATGGATGTACTTAGACCAGTCATGTCATCGTACGATCATGCAAATATGTCTTCATATTCTTTCAAGAATTATGTGTATTCCACTTTCTCTGATGGCGATAAATGAATGCTGATGCGAGTTTATTTTACAGTCTATGAATCTCCCAAGTTGATTACCTCGGTCTCATCCAGATTGGAGTTGGGCTTGTTTTCAAAATCCTCAACTTCTCTGATAATTTCATCGGGTATGACATCCTCTTCTTCTGAATCACTGTCCTTTTGTTGCATTGTCTCATTGCATGTCACAGTCATTGGTTCATCAAGACAGGAAATAATGATGCTGTATAGATAAAATAATGAAAGAAAACGATAATAAATAAATACAGATTCGTTGAAACGTAAAAGTGATTTTTGAGTGTTTTGGAACATTGAAGATTTTATTGGAAAATGCAAAAATGGAAAATTCGAAAAGGAAATCATTAGCAAAAATGAAATAAATAATGCTTGTTCAGTCTTGCTACCCCGGGACTCGTCGGGCCCTGGATGGTCTGATAGTCCAATTCTTGAGGAATGATCCCTTACTCACAGCTTGGACAGTAGGGCCTTCCTCCTCCTCCTCCTCCTCAACAATAACACAGCAGTCCACTTCACCATCTTCCAGGAATAGATTTTTCAACGCTGCCAATGTTTCTTCTTCCTCTAATCCCCATATTACGTCGTCCTGCTGGAAGGTCTGCTCCAGATGCGGTATTAGCTTTTCTAATAGATAGTATGGTCCGCGCCATGATGGCGACCAAGTCTCATACTCTTGCCATGTGTATTTGTATCCCAACCTAAAAGTGGTGCCATGGTGCTTCAACTATATTGGTTTGGGAATCCCCTGAAGATTCTTAACGAGTCCTCTGCCAAGCTCGTATCCACTCTAGTTCAGTATGCTCTTGATCTTATTGTCCCACCATTTGTATTTGTCTATTGCATTGATCCGTTCAATGTGGTGGTAGGTTTCTCCATCCAGCCTTCTTATACCTTCAATCACCGGGATGGTATGGCGACTATTGATAGGATTGCTTCCGTCTCCATGGATGATCACCTCCTGGTGGTTATATTCAAATTTTATTGATTGATGCAATGTTGATGCCACATCCCTAGTGGCATGTATCCACGGACGTCCCAACAACAGGTTGTAGGATGCCGATATGTTGATCACCTGAAATTCAACCTTGAACCATGTAGGTCCCATCTGTAGGCAAATACTGATTTCACTAATGGTAGACCTCTGAGAAACCGTCGAAAGCCTTTACATTCATAGATCCTTCTTTGATCTCGTGCAACCCCTTGCCCAATTTCTTGAGTGTTGTCAACGGACAGATGTTGAGGCTGGATCCCCCGTCGAGCAGAATTCTGGTGGTGAAGTAGTCCTCACATTGCACAGTGATGTGCAGTGCTTTGTTATGACTTAGCCCTTCAGGCGGCAGCTCGTCCTCGTGGAAAGTGATCTTGTGACTCTCCAGTACTTGACCTACCATATTGGCCATTTCTGCACTAGTTATGTTATTTGGCACATATGCTTCGTTCAACACTTTCATAAAAGCATTCATGTGTGCCTCTAAATTTTGTAGCAATGACATAATGGCTATCTGGGCTGGAGTTTTGTTCAGCTGATCAATGATGAGCATTCCCTGGTCTGCACCTCCCTCCAAAGATCATCTAGGCCTGTCTCAATGATGGGTGGCCTGTTGGAAGAATTCTTGCTAGATTCCACCAATTGTTCAGGTGTATTGACCCTGTCGGTCCTTGTAATACCCTGTGCAGCACCAACTTCTTCTATCTTGACTTTACCTTTCCTTCTTGCTTCAGCCGTGTAATCCCAAGGTACAACCTTGTCATTGAAAGGTGGCGTGGTGGACATTGTCACTGTGATTGGTGCAACTACTTTCACTTCAAATGGAATGGGTGCCTTAGCAGGCGGCATAATTTCAACCTCAAACGACAAATGCGTGTTTGTAGGTGGTGCCTTTTCAAACTTGAATGGGAGTGATGGAGTTACCTCGACGTCTACGGATGGCTGAATCTGCACTATGATGGGATTAAGAGTGACTGATGGCTTCTTTGGGTTATCACCTTCTATGATTAACCCGATCGACCCCTCTGGGTCCCAATCTTCTTCTATCTCTATCATGTTGATACCCCTATGGTCTAGAAGCGGATTGTTGCGAACATTGGGAGCAGGCTCCTTTGCTTGGATGACCTTGTTATCAATCATAGGCTGGATCTTATCTTTCAATGAGCGACATTCATCAATTGTGTGCCCTTTCATGCCGGAATGGTATGCACAGGTCTTATTCGGATTGACCCATTGGAATGGATTTTCAGGGGTTATAGCAGGGATAGGGGTGACATAACCGGCAACTTTTAATCTTTCATACAACTGGTCGATAGGTTCAGCAATGGCAATGTATTGTTTAGGTGGTCTGCGATCAAAGTTGGGTCAAGGTCGAGGGAAATTTGACGAGCAGGGGGTGATTGGAAGTGAGATGGCTGAGAGTTGTAGGTATGATAAACAGGAGCTGGTTGGGAATATCTAAGGGGAAGTAGGCTGATATGTAGACGGTGGAGATGGCTGATATGTTGGTGGAGGTGCTGACTGATAGGTGGGCAAGGGTGCTTGATAGGGAAGTGGAAGTTCGGTATACCAACGGGGATTTGGGTCCCTGTGCAATCGTTACCGTTCCTGCATCTTTCTTCTTAGATATACCACTAGACTGCAAGGCTTTGTTGGTGGCCTTTATTTCCTCAAGTTAGTGACCATTCCACTCTTGATACCTTCTTCAATTCTCTCACCCAGCTTGATGATGTTAGAGAATTTGTGGTTTTCAATCACCATTAGCCACTCATATTACTGCGGGTCTTGTGCCCGGACGAAGAATTTGTTCATTTGTTCTTCCTCTAGGGCAGGTCTGACCTTGGCTGCTTCAGATCTCCAGCGAGTGGCATACTCGCAAAAAGTTTTGGTGGGCTTCTTTTTAAGGTTCTGGATGTAGAACATGTCTGGTGCATTCTCCGTATTGAACCTGAACCGGTCCATGAAGTCTGATGCCATACTTACCCAGTCAGACCACTTCTTAGGGTTTTGGCTGATGTACCAAGATAAAGCATTTCATGTGAGACTTCTCATGAACAATTTCATGTGAATCTTCTCGTCTCTTCCTACTCCAACCAATTTATCATAATAGGTCCCCAAATGTACCCTGGGATCACCTGTACCATCGAACATTTCGAACTTAGGAGGTTTGTAACCCTCTGGTAGTTCAACATCGGGCTGTATGCAGAGATCCTTGTAGTTCAACCCTTCAACTCCCGTGCTTCCTTCAACGCCCTGAATTCGACTAGTCAGCTTCTTGAGTTCCTCAGCCAAATTCTTAATGAGCATATCTTTCTCACTGGATTCAGGTGTGTAAGCAATGTGTTGGGTGGAGTGAGGTAGAGTCTCCACGTATATGGGGTTGGTCTGATGACCTGGTGTTTGAGCATAGAGGTGGTCACTTGTGGAGTCTTGTGGGTTCAGGGATAATCATCGGGATATTTCTTGGAACATGGAAAGTGTTGTGCTGGTGTTGTGGTGGGATGATTTGATTTTTCGATAGAGTTGTATGATAATGAGTTGTGGGAGGGTTCTGTTTGTTTAAGGTGTTCTGAGGAGGTATGGGATTTTGAGTGACATCTGGGACACTGAGTGAGAAGGATAAATTTGCCAAGCTCCGGACATGCTCAAGCTCCCCTTGGAGTTTCAACAACCTTTGCTCGAGTTGTGATATAACATCACTCTGAACCTGAGTACCTTGATTGTCAAGAGCTTCTGTTCGTTCAGCTGTCATTGTGTTTTCTTGTCTGATGTTTCTCAAATCCTCCATTTTGCCTTTGCCTTTGCCTTTATTTCGACTAGGAGGAGGAGGAGGTGGAGGGCCCCTAGATCTTGTGTGACATGATGATGATGCGAGAATGCACGAACCAACCTTTGTGGGGGAGGGGGGGGGGGATAATCAAAAGAAATAAACAAAAACAAAAATAAAAGGTAGCCAAGTCAGTGAGGATCATGAGAAATTACAGTATTTAAACACATAGTGCATGAATAAAATTGTGTCCTAACTTGGGAGCCTCGTTGTGCCCGAGGTAAGCCTAGCGACAAGTTGATTTGGAGAACTTAGATGCCTAAATGCCTCATTTCATTAATGTAAAATAGACGAATCCAAAACGACACTAAAATAATAAGCAGGAAATAAAGTCACTAATGGCACTTGGCCTTATTACATTTGAAAAAAAAGCAATGACAAGGAAACCTAGACTACTTGGTCCTTGAGGGACCTTCCCTAGGCTTGATCTTCTTGGCTCCGTCAATCAGGTTCCCCAGGTCGTGCATGCCTAACAACAAGTATACCCTTTCTAGATGCCCTCATTCGTTTCCCTCAGCATTCTGGCAGTCGACGACCCTTTTCCTCGTCTTCGCCTCTAGCTCCATCAGACCCTACTCCAAATATTCCAGCCTTTCATTAGATTTGATAGCCCTTTCCTTCCACTCATTGATCAGTTCCAGATCAGTCTTGTGTTGCTCTAGATTCTCGGCCTCGGACTCACGAACCCTTTTGCGCAGTTTATTGTATTTCACTTGAGCCTCGGCCGCTTCGTCTATGACCTTATTTCTGCCGATTCCTAGCTCAACTATCCCTGCTATGCTGTCTTCCAACCATGATAGGTAAATTCGTACATGCCCTGCGTGGTATCTGTCGGTATCGATGGTGTCCTTTTCTACAATAACCTTTAGATGCCACATATGCTGAGCTTCATATTTGTACGGGATGTCGTCGTCCTGAAAATCTGCCCTATAATGGCTCATTTTAGATACTCGCGGTATAACTTGCTTCCTACCTGCCTGTCTTATAAACCTGATGGGAGCATAAGGGTCTATGCCCCTTAAACCGATCAACACCAAGTGCAGAGCGTCCCTCGATCTGATGATGAACTCACTGGTAGGGAACCCTTCGAAAATCCATTGAACCTGGTTCTCGGTCAAATTGTCAAAAAACTGCGCCCATTCTGTAGCATTTTCTGGTTGAGCAAACCTGTTTGGGATGTAGGTCATTCTCTTAGGGTGATGGAAGGATATATGGTCATTCCACGCCCTTCGTGGAAACTCTTGACGATATTGACCCCTTTAGAGATGCTCCAATAACCAAACCCGTAGTAGTAGATTGCAACCCTCAAAATGTTTGAACCCTTTCTGGCAGCGGCCCAAGGATCGGTATATGTCTGCTATGATCATAGGGATAATGGTATATGTTTGAAATTCGATCCCCTCCATCACGTTTTTGGCTACCATAGCCAGTCTAGTGTGAATCCTATCTCCTTTTCTTGGAAATGTTATCATACCCAGGAAATAAACAAAGAACACAAAACCCTGCGGTGAATATAACCCAAGGAAGTAATAGAGAATTCATCGTGGAAGATACGATAGGATTTGCTATGGTCGTATCATTCATAGAGATAGTCAAAAGGTATGTAGGACTCTGTCAGGCACTCTAAATCATCGTTCTTTTTCAAGCCCATCATTTTCAGGAACCCCCTAGCGGCACGATTTTTCGGCACCAACAAACCTGGGCTATCCCAAGGTAATCCCGCAAAGCCCCCTATCTCCTCCAAGAGGGGGGTCATTTCTATGTTGCCAAAACGGAACACAAACCTTTATCTGTCCCAGAACATAGTGGCTGCTTCGATCAACATGTTGTTTGGTTGGATACCCAGTAAAGAGGGCAAGTTTTCGAGGATCCTCTTCACATGGTCTTTGTCACTTGGCGAAAGGTCTTCCCACCAATCCAGAAATAGTTGTGGGATTTTTTGGACCATGCCGAACCTGGAGATTTCGTGCCTCATTTTCTGCAAAATAGATAAGGTTAGACCCTTACCCCCGCCATACTCGACTATTTATGCACTTATGATTAGCAGACATGCATTTATTTCTCCAAATAAATGCATGAAACGTGATTGCTTCCGTTGGGATTATGAAAAAACCTGTGGACTTTTGGATAAGGTTGTCTTAAAGGGTTATTGTGCGGGCGACACATTAACACGGCTAGGTTTGACCATGATGCATGTACAATATAACAGAGTAAGGTTTCTATGGGGTTTTAGACTGGTACCCTCAAGTGGATAACTTGAGGGGGAAAGGCACGGAACCGTCGACTGCACCGCTGATCGACTAGTTTTACCGCAAATAAGCCTTTCCAAATTTAGGGGTGATATAAAATGGAAGAGCGCAACCACTCATCAAGCGTTGCTATAGTATTTGTATAGGCATGAGTGGAATATGATTTTGAGCATGATTATGCAACAATAAATGAGCAATAAAAGCATGTTGTCATGTATTTGCGCGTTATGAAAGCGGTAAATGCAACAGTTATGATTAAAAAGCAATTACAAAGGAAAGCAAAAAGAAACATGTCAGTTTTGATTTCGAAAAGAACAATTACTTGAAAGCGATAAACAATTAAGTGCACATAAAGGGGGAAAGGGAAAGGTCGCAAGTATTATCAAAGTAAAGACAAGTTCAAAAAGCAGTTTGAAATGGTAAAATCCTAGATAAGTCCCCAGCAGAGTCGTCATGCTATCGCGCCCTCCCCCCTCCCCCCCCACCCCCTTTTCCTCTCCTTTCGGATCAGTCAGGGTTTTTGACATTATTGGGACAACTCGTTTCCTTTTGGGAAAAGGGTAAGTGAATTGAAGAGTCTCCACCTAACGAATTAAGGTGCGTTAGGGCACCTACTAAGGGTCATTTACAAACACAGATTGGATAACCAGACATAGGGTAAGGGCTTGAAATTACTTCAAGGGAAAGATGTTTGGCACCTCTCGAAGTCCACAGTTGTGGTTCCCGCCCAAACAAACTTTGTGAATTTTAAAACAGGTAGCACATAAGCAATAAAAGCACATAGGTAAATAAAGGTTTTTGAGAAGATTCACAGTATAGCACACATATGTGCTAAAGATTAAAAGATTTAGAGTCTAGGCCCACATATAATGTTTTGAAAGAGTTATGATCTAAACACACATATGTAAGGGATATGAGGTCCTATTTTGTTTATCCTATAGGATCACATCAGTGCAATGCCCGGTAATCACTCCTCAATGAGAGTATACACGTTGCATTAACACACCGGCTATCATATCCATATCTACCCATTCCCACCCCTTAGCGGTTATTAAAGCGAGTGATGTTTAACGATCTCTATGTGTGCTGTTACTCGTCCCTTATTAGTGGTCCTGGAGGATATTAGGACCTCTACTTAAAGGCAGTTCTAAACAGACCCCTAAGGTTGAAAGGAGAAAATACTAGGCGATAAGCAAGAACAAATAGGACTTTAACAGATAAAAGCGGGGAAAAATAATTAATAGGCTCAGATTTACCTCCACAAATAATGCACGTAAACAGCATGACTCAAACACAAATAAGAACAATATTACTAGACAAGATCCTAAAACATGATGTCTAAGTGAATATCAAAACACAGAAAATATGCAGTGTTATTTTATAAATCCAGAAGCAGGGGCCTTAATCAGTTTGCCTACTGGTTTTAAGCATGTAACCATTAAGCAGTTAACACACAAAAGCAAAAGTTTTCCAGTTTTATAAACGTTGGTTACCTAAGGCTTGCCTAGGCGTGGGGAATGCACAATAGTTACCAGAATTATTTAAAAGCATTTTAGAAGTTATTTTTACCTAAAGTATGTTGTTCTAAGTGTTGCAAAGACACATGGGTTATTACCAGTTTGTTTAAAACATGGTGAGACATGATTTGTATCCTTTTTATGCGTTAACATTTTAACTAGGATTGATTGAGCGAGTACAAACAAGATCCTAAATCATGGTATCTAATGCACATATAAAATGCAGAAGGATTTATATGCAAAGTTCCTAAAGCAGGATTTCTAAATGCACATCATGATCTCAGGATATGCAGAGTTCCTAAAGCAGGATGCACAAAAGATTAGAACATTGTTAAGCATGACTTCAAAAAATGTGCAGGAACAACAATTCGTGTTAGTGCTATTATTTAGCCCTGAAGCATGATTTTTAAGTGATAAAATAATGTCAAATGAGATGCTGAAACAGTAAACCTAAGAACATGATATCTAATGCATGACATGCTTAGAATGTATTGGTCCTAAACATGGATTCTAATGCGCACATAGAAATGTAAGCCTAAGGCATGGTTTCTACCCCATTGATATTGATAACATATATAACTACCCTCACACGTTCACTATCAATCCCCAGTATTCGTTTACAATAATTATTACAAACCAGTGTGAATGAATTACATAAATAGATAAAGAAAAATAAGAAATTACACTATAGGAAGCCTGAAAACAGGCCCAGATTCTTAGAACCTCAAATGCCCAAATGTTTCATAGCCTTTCTCATATCCGGATGTGTCAGAGTTTCCTAATTGAGTAAGTGCAGTGTGGATGTGCCAACCCTAATGCATCGGAGTTCAAAGGGATCTTATAGGGATCCCTACGCAGTCACACATTAGAGGGGCGGAACTTAAGGACCTAAGAGTAGGGTGAGAGTGCTTGATATAGTTTTGAAAAAAGTTTTGGTAAGAAAGAAGTGTTAAAAGAGACTTACTTGAAATAGTTTTTGTAAAATAAAAGAGGGAGTCATTAAGTAAAACAACTTTTGAAAAGAGAGAGTTATATGATTAAACAACAACATATCAAACATAGAGCCAAAACAAAACTCAGCAATACTTAAAGAACACAGAACCAAAACACGAAGAATAAACCTACACACAGGGGTGACAGGATTGGGGACACATAGAGTACATGTAGTGCACACATAGTTACATGAGCATGAAAATTCTTATAGGGGTTTAGGGAATCAACATATTATGAATCTCAGAACCAACACAGGATCAGACAACTTACGATTGCTAATTGCTTTGCACAACAGGTTCATGATAGAAATAAGGGTTAACATAAGTAAGGTAGATTCAGATTGGGGTATACTACAAAGGGGGTTCATAAGCAGGCTGATCCTAGGGGGGTGGACATATTCAGAAGCATGTTGATAAAGCAGTAAAGTAGACATATTAGTTGCAGGTTGAACA
>ML398499.1:129017-150025 GCA_005239525.1 Nicotiana knightiana | reverse complement strand
TTGAAATAGAAGTCTCCTACACGGTTAGGGTTCACCCAAAACCTATAAATAGACTCCTAAAATACAATTAGAGGAGGATTTTTCGTGCATTAACAGTAGACAAGAAGAAAATTCCATTGAAGTGCAAGAACATCGATTTCTACATTTAGTAATTCTTATTTTATATTTCAATTATGCAATTTCTTGTAGTTTTGCTTCATTTAAACATGAGTAGCTAAGTTTTTAATCTAGAGTTTTGGTAGAACCCGTTGGGGATGAACTTCTTGTAATATTAATATATTTTGATTGATTATTCTCTATTTGTTCAACTACGTTCTTATTGTAGTTAATTGAATGGCCATCAATTAGCTGTGCCCATTTAGTATGTATCTACTTGAGAGAGAGTGCATATTTAGGTAATTGTTGAACAACACCACTCATAGGNCCTTAGACCTTTATTATTATTGTTTACATTAAATTGTTATTCAATTACTAGTTTATTATTTTGTTAGTAGAATTAGTTAAACAACACCAATTGATATTCAAAAGTCTTAAGAAAAGTGATTAAGTAACAGTTTAGTATTTTATAGACTCAGTTGATACGTTCAATTTTCTGTGGGATCGACTTTGGGTTTAATATCCCAGATTATATTTGCAGCGCCCGTTTAGTCTTTTTATAAGACATAGTTGAGCGTGATCAGTGACCGTGCTAAAATCACAGAATCGGGAATGCCTAACACCTTCTCCCGGGTTAACATAATTCCTTACCCGGTCTTCTGGTTTTTGCGGACTTTAAAACAGAGTCAAATTTCCTCGATTAGGGATTTTAAAATAAACTGATGACTTGGAACACCATAAAATTATTCCAAGTGGCGACTCTAACTAAATAATAATCTCATTTCGATTAATGTTACTTTAATTGAAAACACTCCCTATTAGTCGGAAAAAGTAGGTGTGACACCAACAATATGAAGAATAAACTTGCAATATTATAAAGAAAAAGTAAAGTACGAGATAGAATTATTATACAAAAAGGTAGGGCAAAAGATAAAAATAAAATTATCTAATAATAAGGAAATGCAAGATGAAAGGAAAAGGTAATGATGCGACCACACCAAATTGGTCACTACGTAAAGTGGCACTTTTTATTGTTACGTGGCGACGGATTTAATGATACGATATAATAAAATTTAAGTAACAATCAAAACAAACATTGTATTTAAAGTGACGGAATACTTAAAAAAACCCTAAACTTGGCATGGATTATTAGTTACAGCTCTAAACTATTCGTGGTCTTAATTACCCCCCTGAACTTGGCCTTTTGAGAGTTCATGACTCTCAAAAGGCCAAGTTCGGGGGTAATGACTCTCAAAAGGCAAAATTAGGGGGTAACTAAGACCACGAATAGTTTAGGGCCGTAACTAATAATCCATGCCAAATTTAAGATTTTTTTAGGGTATTCCGCCTATTTAAAGTAGCAATACAACCGGTAACAACCATCCAAACAAGCTATAAACTTATCACTTCGTATGTAACACTACTAGATCCAAAGCAAAGTAGACAAAACTTTGCAAGAACAAAACGAAAACCTGTGGAGTTCGTTCATGGTGAAGCCATGATTAAATTTATAATGGAAGAGATAGATCAATTTGCAAAGGGGAAAGGATTACGTCAACCTCTTGTAATCAAATTCTCACAGGATCAACTTGATTAGCATATACGAAAACTTGTGCCAACGCAATTTGGAAGTCAAAGGCGATGCCTTATTGGATGTCTTGCAAGAAGACATATCTTGTTGCCGCAGCTTGCGATCGTGCTAGGGAATCCTTTTACTGTTACATGAACTGTTAAAAGCGCTTCTTCTAAGGATGTTTAGAATGTGGTTGCAGATGTAGGTAATGCAACAAACCTAAAAGTGATGTCTTGGTGGCTGAAAAAGATGTGCAAACTTGTGGTGTCAGGCAGCTTATGTTTGAACTACAGAAGGATTTGCAGTCGACTCTAATTCCAAATGAAAATAATATGCAGCAAAGTCCTAGACAAGAATTCAATGACACACATGATGTAGCTGCTCCAGGTACTATGGAAATTGCTAAGGAAAAGGGCCTGGGTTTGGAGAACAACAATGCTGCTGGCTGGACTGTAGTACCAGGCAAAAAAGGGTCCTGTAGATTGCAGCAAAGTGGGAGCAAGTCAGGTGCTCAATATTTGTCCTCACATATTTTTAAGTCCTAATTCTGTTCTTTGGACCAAGAAAACACTTTGGAAACACCTACATTGGTAATTGTTAATCCAGATTTAGCTAAATAATAAGTGTTTCTCCAAGGATGACAAAACAGAAGCAGGCAGTGAATGTCCAAGTTTCTACCTCAAAGCACCTTGTTTGTTTGAATACCTTTGATTCTCTTTTGAAAACTGCTGGAAAAGATAGTAATGCGCCTGCTCCTTTAATGCATATTTTCAATCCTGAAGTAGCAAAATTATTTAAAAAATCACACTCCCATGTTGATAAATACCAATAACAAAGTACTAAGAAATGAGTATCAGAAGGAAGATGGATGGCAAGTAGTAAGAGGCAAATCAGCAACTAAGAATCCCAGGGAGGAGAGTTGCGTAGATACAACCAATGGGTTTAAACCTCTAAGCGAGCAAATGAGCAGTAATGCAAAGCCAGTGCTTACAGACCAAATCCACAGTAATGCTAGTATGAAAGCAAGATGTGGTAACAAATGGAACGAGGCAGCCAAAATCTCTCAACCTAACCAAGCATGAGTACAGTTACTTGGAATGTGAGAGGCCTTAATAAGGCATATAAGCAGGAGTTAAAAGTAGTTATAAAGGAAAATAAAATAGGGCTATTAGCCATACTGGAGCATAGAGTAGTAGAAAAGTTGGAAAGCAAAATAATCCAGAAGATAGCTCAAGGTTGGAGATGGATTTCCAATGCTAGCTCTAATAATAAAGGGCGAATATGGATAATCTGGGATCCAAGACGTATAGATTTAGTTCTGCTCACTGAAGAGATACAGTATATACATGGGGTGACTAAGATATATGATCTGAACCTGAATTTCCACTTCACAGCTGTTTATGGGCTTCACCCAATTCAGGATAGGAACAGCATGTGGATAAGTCTACGAAGCATAACACAAATACAACAGGGACCATGGATCATTAAGGGGGACTTCAACACTATCTTACATCAAGAAGACAGAATGCATGGTTTACCTGTACAAGAATATGAGACAAGAGACTTCAGGGAATTCTTAATGAATACAGGATTCTGTGAGGTTAAAACAGTTGGAAGGGAGTATACATGGACAATAGCCACACATATAGCAAAATCGATAGAGCCATTGCAAATGCAGATTGGATGACCAATATGACCACACAAGTAGTTCATATTTTGGAGCCTCACTTTTCTGATCACTCACCCTTGAGTATCAGTTTCACTGAATCACCTAGAAGAGGAGGAAAGCCTTTTAAATTCTTCAATTGCATAGCTTAACATACACAAGTCCGACAGGCAGTCGAGGAGGGATGGAGCATACATACTAATAGGAAGAACATGGGAGCAGTATGTGACAAACTCAAGGGGGTTAAACAGATCTTGAAAAGACTCGATACTGAGCAGTTCATTGGTGTAGATAAGAAGATTAAGGAGGTCAGACTACATCTACAAGAGGTGCAAGAGAAGTTAAGTGCCGACTACCTGAACACCATGCTAATGGAGGAAGAAAGGGAATTAAAATGTCAATTGGAGAAATGGGGTGGTATCGAGGAAAGCATATACAAGCAAAAGTCTAGAATTCAGTGGCTAAAAGAAGGTGATTCTAGTACTGCCTACTTCTTTGCCTCCATGAAGCACAGGTATTCACAGAATGACATCAGGAACCTTAAAAATGATCAGGGGGAGAGACTCCATACTGAAGCTGAGATAATAAAGGAAATAACTGGATATTATGAGAAATTACTTGGCACATCAACAACAACCCTGCCTGCCATTGATCCTTCTGTACTTAAGGAAGGACCACTGCTAACTATAGAACAACAAAGAGGGTTGATTCAGCCAGTATCAGGGGTTCAAGTGTACCAAGCTTTGATGGATATTGATAATAGAAAAGCACCAGGATGTGATGGCTTGAAAGCTGTTTTTTCTCAAAAAAGCATGGCCTGTGATTGGGGAGGACTGAGGAGATTACAGAAGATATCCTTCAGTTCTTCAACACCGCCAACATGCTCAAAGCTATTAACTGCACTTCAGTGACACTCATACCTAAAGTACCGAATCCTGCATCTATAAAGGAATTCAGACCCATATCATGTTGCACCATCCTTTACAAGATCATTTCAAAAGTACTGACCAAGAGACTACAATGGGTGATGGATACTTTGGTTGATAAATGTCAATCTGCATTTGTCCGTGGTACGCTAATTACTGACAACATATCCTAAGCCATGAGTTGATCATAGGCTACGGAAGAAAAGGGTTATCACCAAGATGTGTGATGAAATTGGACATGCAAAAACCCTATGACTCACTTGAGTGGGTATTTCTGGAGCAAATTATGGTAGGTTTGGGTTTCCCTGATGTATTTGTGAAGTGGTTTATGGGTTGTGTTACCACTGTAACATATTCCATTTTACTTAACGGGAGACCTACGCAACCATTTGTGGCCAGGAGAGGACTAAGGCAAGGGGACCCTCTATCCCCCTTCCTGTCTGTAGTAGCAATGGAGTTTCTGACAAGAAAATTGAAGACCCTGAGGCTGATACCAGACTTTAACTACCATCTCAGATGTGAGAAATTGCAGATTGTACAGCTAGGTTTTGCTGACGACCTACTTTTGTTTTGCAGGGGTGATATAAGATCTGGGCAGTTATGAATGTTTTCTCCAGTTCTCCCACTGCTCAGGACTTCGCCCTTCTTGTGGCTTTTAGGGCTGGACAGGCCAGAAATATAAATTCCATTAATATGGGGAATAAGCTCAATCAATTGACTATAGATACGCTAAAAGAAAGAATCGTATCCAAAGTAGAAATGCTTGTACGGGGTAGTGAATAAACACAAAAGTTCAATCTTCTTTGGAGGAGTACCTAAGGATACAACAAGCTATTCTGAACATATTGGGGATTTCTAAAGGTGCACTACCAGTAAAGTACTTAGGTGTACCACTAAGTTCCAAAAGACTATCAGTCTCACAATGCCAACCTTTAGTGGACAAATTAGTGAGAAAAGTTACAACATGAATTAAGTTCTTTTCCTATGCAGGGAGACTTCTGCTTATTAAAAGTATCATGTTCTCACTGCAAACCTTCTGGTGCCAGACATTTATTATGCCTAAAAAGATACTTAATGTGATTGAATCTATATGCAGAAGATATCTTTGGACGAGAGACAATGAGATGACAAAGAAGGCATCACTATCATAGGATAATGTGAGCTATCCTAAGTCAGCGAGAGGGTTCAATGTCATTGATATATGCCTATGGAATAAAGCTACAATATGCAAGCATTTCTGAAACATGTGCCAAAAGAAGGATAGACTATGGATACAATGGCTTCATAGCTACTATGCAAAAGGGTAAACATATTGGGGGTGTGACCCTCCACAAGCGTCCTGGATGGTTAAGAAGGTGATGAAGGCAAAGGATACCTTGGAGAAAGCAGGATACATAAATAAAGACATCTTGAAGACCAGTCACCTTGTAGACAATAAATTTCGTCGAGAAAATATAATCAAGACCGAAAATATTGCAACAATCGTAGTATTTGATTTCAAGTAATTTGAGTGTACAATCTCTATGAATCCTCTGATTTTTCCTTCCAATAATAAATAAATTCAAGGGCCTTTGAGCTTGATCTTGAATCTATATTTGTTGTCACGAACGATGATCTTGTTCTTGAACTTGAGCTTAATTTCTTGAACTTGACCTTGATTCGTTTTTCGTTCTTGAACTTGAACTTGATTTCTTGAACTTGAACTTGATTGCTTGAAGCTTAAAACTTGTGGAGAAATTTGCGGCGTTTGATCCACGAGCTCTCTCTTGCTTCTTGTTATAACTTCTGGTATTTTTTTCTGAGTTATAAAGACCCCTATTTATAGTTGTGGGAGGTAAGGGTTATGATAAGAACAAACTCTTTTCGACCAATCAAATTGAAGAGTGACAAGGCCGCATTTGATTGTCCAGAACATGTCACTTGCACATGTGGCGTGATTTTATTGGCCTTTTAATGTGACTTGGTATGCTTTGTCATTTTGACACGTGGCAAGATAATATTGGCTCTTTTGTTTGACTTGGCGCACCACGTCATTTGACACGTGGCACCAAACTGGGCCTCTAGGAAGATAATATCTTGGGCTTAATGAGATGAGCTCATCACAATTAGGCCAATTAAATGGGCTAGTCCAATGGATTAAGACTTATTTATTTAACCCATATATATTGGACTTATATATATAATTCCATTATATTAGCCCATTATATTTATTTGGATCAATAAAATCCAAATTATTTTATGAATTTAATTTTAATAAAATTTATATGCCTACAAATGCCCCCTACTTCAAGACTTGTCAGCGTCTTTAAACTTTTGAAAACTAGACTTGAAGTAATGGTAAGAAAATGCTCCAATGCCAATCGATATGCCACTTTCAAGTAAGGCATAATTTGTAGAGGTTGAAGAAGGCTATTCAGTAAAACATATTTCACTTAGAATTCAAAATAGTCTTAAAGTTTTTGTTGGACACTTACACAGTACACGTAGGAATTGGACTCCATAGCACTTTTCAAGAAAATCAAAGTACTCAATTTCTTTATCACAATACACGTAGGACTTGGACACTTTCCCTTGAACTTGTATAGATTTCCTTGAATTGGACACTTTTAAAAAAAAAAATGGATTCCATGTTTTTTGTATAGATTTGAAGTTTATCATTCCTATTTGAATCTGTTTCAAAGTCTGCCTAGTACTCGTTCCCACATCGAGGAACAGACTTCCCAATGTTCTCTTTTGCCATCTATATAAACACGTGTGCTCGTATTTGTTGAGCATCAATTCGCAGTCTTCGCAAGCCACTTGAGTCTAGTTTTATGGACTCGGAAGCATTAACGCGAAGGTAATTTCTTCTTATTTTCTTGTGTTGTCTCTTTTTTCTTTTTGTAGGTTAAGAAAGTGAGAGTAGATTCCTCCATCCATGAAGAATGCAATTTTAGGTGTGAAGGGATGAGTACTCATCCTTGCCCGAATATTGGAGAGATTACTCTCATGGCCCGACTATTGGAGAGATTACTCTCAATGTGGCTCGACTATTGGAGAGATTACTCTCAATGTGGCCCGACTACTGGTGGAGACATTACTCTCAATGTGGCTGGCCGTTAAGCTTGAAGACCTTTAAAAGTTCACAATAAAGACCTTTAAAAGCTCGTGGTCAGGATTTTTAAAAGTTCATAGTGAAGACCATTAAAAGTTCGTGGTGAATACCATCACACCGTCTGAGCTAAAGACTTCATTTTTTATTTGAAGTGAAGACTATTACATCGTCTAAGCTAATGACTCCATCTCGTTTGAAGATTTAACTTCATTTTATCTGAGGCATACACTATTACACCGTATGGGCCAAAGATTTATTTTGTCTTAAGAGACGACCATTACACCGTCTAAGCTAATGACTCCATCTTTTTAGAAGATTTAACTTCATTTTTATCTGAGGCATAGACCATTACACTGTCTAGGCCAAAGATTTATTTTGTCTTAAGCGAAGACTATTACACCGTCTGAGCTAAAGACTTCATTTTATTTGACGCGAAGACCATTACACCGTCTCTGATAATGACTTCATCTTGTTTGAATCTTCATTTTATCTGAGGCATAGACCATTACACTGTCTGGGCCAAAGATTTATTTTGTTTTAAGTGAAGACCATTACACCGTCTGAGCTAAAGACTTCATCTTGCTTGAATCTTCATTTTATCTGAGGCATAAACCATTACACTGTCTGGGCCAAAGATTTTTTTGTCTTAAACACTTTGAGAATCATCCCAGATATTATTTTGAATCTAGCTTTAAATTCTGTCACGTCGACGATTTCATATTTTCACGGCTTCACCAAAATATTTGTATCTTGATTTAGGAATGTCGAAATAACGAACCGTTTAATTTCATAGAAACTAGACTTCAAAATATAAGACATATCCAAAATTCGGAATCGAACACGTTGAGAATCGTCCCATATATTATTTTGAAGCTAACTTCAAATTCTGTCACGTCGACGATTTTCATATTTGCATAGCTTCACCAAAATATTTGTATCTTGATATATGAATGTCGAAATCACAAACCGTTTGATCCATTGGAAACTTAACTTTCAAATCTATAACATATCCAAAATATAAAACTTAATTACATAAGGATATTTTCAGATAATATTTCGAATTCAACTTTGGTTCCTGATATGCTGACAGTTTCAAATTAGCGCGACTTCACCAAAATCTTTGTATCTTAGTGTGGGAGCCTTAAGATCTTAAGACCTTTTTAATTGTCAAAAATTGAAATTCAAGAGCTTCATTCTCACCAAATATCTTGGGTCCAGGTATCTCTAAATTTGAAATATCATGAAGGTAGACCATAATAACTTGAAAGTGTGGCAAACGTGAAGGCATAACGGATCCCCAAACTTCAATGCAAATGCTCGACATCCCCCTTAAAAGATATCAATCATTTCATTGGAGACACCAATTTATCATAGCGGCTTGCCCCCTTTAAATCAAATGGGATCCAAAGTTTAACAGAAGCATGGTGTCCAAGCTCGATTTTCAAATACTGATTGAATGAATTACACTTCATCGTACTTCATTCGGACAACGATTGGGGGATTATGTATATTTTGAATTTATGCGACTGAACTCAGAATGAAACCTAAGCTGCCTACGTAACTCGGTGAAGAGGATCAAGTCATACCGTAGTTTAGAATGGGTAGAATCTTTTTATATTTTATTTTTTATGTCCTAACTTTTGCCTAGGCCGCCTCTTTCGAGGTTTTCAACCTAGCCGGACCCTTTTTTTTTGGTGTGTCGTACACAGTTTAAACTCATGCGGGCCAGGAGTAACATGCAGTTTATGCTCATGCGTTAAGGAGCGTTGCAACTTCTAGGATAATACTTCTTCAAAAACTTGCCATTGATAGGGCCGATTCTCATGCCATCTGCATTAACCAGCTTGTAAGCCCCACTTGAATAAGCTTCTTGCACGACATATAACACATCCCACTTTAAAGTGAACTTCCTTATAGGTTTATGGGAAGTAATAATGGGTCTTCTTATGGCAAGGACTTGATCTCCTACTTGAAAGGATCTCGGGCGAACTCTTTTATTGAAGGCACAAGACAATCGAGCTTGATAACATTCAAGACTTTGTTGGGCCTCCAACCTCTTCTCATCAAGAGCCTCTAACTCTGCTAATCAAAGTCGAGCATTTTCTTCATCAGTGATCCCTTCTTGAATAGCCAGTCGTAATGAAGGTATTTGACGCTCAAGTGGCAAGACGGCTTCGACTCCATAAACGAGTGAATACGGAGTTGCTTGTGTTGGCGTGCGGTGAGTCGTCCTATATGCCCGTAGAGCTTTTTCCATACGGTCATTCCAATCTCGTTTGGATTTGGAGACGACTTTCTTCAGCAGGTTGCATAAAGTTTTGTTGAATGCCTCAGCTAGGCCATTGGCGGCAACATTGTACATCGAAGAGTTACGTTGCTTGAAGCCAAAGAGATCACAAATCTTGTTCATCAACCTATTGTCGAATGGCTTTCCATTATCCGTTATTATGTAACGAGGAATGCCAAATCTATAGATTATGTTTACTTGGATGAAACTTGCAACATTTTCCTTCTTTACCTCCTTAAGAGCAACAACTTCAGCCCATTTTGAGAAGTAGTCAGTTGCAGCCAAGATGTATAAGTGCCCACCAGAAGACTTCGGCAGTGGTCCCACAACATCCAATCCCCAAGCGTCAAACGGCCAGGATGCAACAGTCGGGTGCAACACTTCAGGAGGTTGATGAATAAAATTCGCATGGAATTGACAAGCCTTGCATCTTCGAGCGTAGTCCAAGCAGTCTTTTACCATCGTTGGCCAATAATATCCCATCCTTTTTATATGGAAGTGGAGCTTTGGTCCAGACTGGTGCGACCCACATACCCCAGAATGTGCCTCTTGCAAAGCTTGGAGTGCTTCTTCTTCCCCTAAGCATCGCAAGAGTACTCCCTCGAATGACCTTCTGTATAGAGTGTCTTTGTAGTAAAGGAAGCGAGGTGCACGACGACGGATTTCAGTCCTTCTCCTCGGATTTTCTGGAAGTATCCCATAGCACAAGTAGTCGACAATGGGTTGTCGCCATTCTTCTTTCTCAACTTCAGAAACAGCGACAAGATGCTTGAGTTTATTTTCTTCACCTTCAACCTCATTTAGTGGCGGTACTACCCATTTTTGGCAGACAGTAACTTGCGCTTGATCAGGCAGGGTTAACGATGAAGCGAAGGCAGCTAAAGCATCAACCTTCTTATTTTCTTTCCTTGGCACATGCTGAATAGTCACATCATCGAGCCACCCCATTAACTTTTTAGCGTAATCATGATATGGGCGTAGTTCAGGATCCTTAACCTCGTAACTACCCAAAAGCTGATTGACCGCTAACTGGGAGTCACCAAAGACTTGCAACTACAATTGCTTCATATCAACGGCCATTTCAAGCCCAAGTATTAATGCTTAATACTCAGCAACATTGTTGGAACAGAGTTGTGTCAAGGTGAAAGAGTAGGGCAAGACTTCACCTTGGGAAGTGACAAATACTATGCTAGCACCAGCACCAGCACTAGCACCAGCTTCCCCGCGATGCGCATCACCATCAAAGTACATCTTCCATGGAGGTTGAACTTCAACGACCATTGCATCCTCATCAGGTAGTTCGTCAGTTAGCTCCCAGTCATCAGGTATCGGATGATCTGCCAAGATGTCTGCCAATGCTTGTCCTTTTACAGATTTTTGAGGGATGTACAAGATCTCAATTGTTGAAATTGGAGATACCATCTCGCTAGTCTATCACTAAGAACAGGTTTTGACATCACGAACTTGATGGGATGTGATTTGGAAACAAGACGGACAACATGAGCTTGAAAGTAGTGCTTTAACTTTTGAATTGAGAAGACTAGCGCCAAACACAGCTTTTTAATTGGCGAATAATTCAGCTCATTTGGTATCATCATCCTGCTCAAGTAGTATAGAGATTTTTCTTTCCCCTCACTATTTTCTTGGGCCAAAAATGCTCCAACAGACCTTTCTTGCGTCGTAATGTATAGTATCAATGGCTTTCCAGGTATAGGAGCTGCTAAAACTGGAGGCTTCATCAAGTAGGCTTTGAAACGTTCAAAAGCGTTGCTAGAAGCTTGGTCCCACTTGAAAGGAACGCCTTTCTTCATGAGGCGAATAAATGGTTGGAACCTAATAGCTAGGTTCGAGATGAATATCCTAAGGTATGCTAGCTTTCCTTGCAGACTTTTCAATTTATAAATGTCCCGAGGCTCAGGCATTTTCAAAATAGCATCTACTTTGGCTTGATCAATTTCGATCCCTCGATGTCGAACAATGAAACCAAGGAACTTTCCAGAAGTAACTCCAAAGGCACATTTCAATGGGTTCATCCTAAATTGGTACCTCCAGAGAAACTCAAATACCATTCTCAAGTCTTTTAAGTGGTCGCCCTTCTTTTTTGATTTTACCACCAAGTCGTCAACATAGAATTTGACATTCTTGTGGAGAAGATGGTCGAAAATATTCTGCATAGCCCTTTGGTACGTAGCATCAATGTTCTTCAAGCCAAAAGGAATCACCTCGTAGCAATAAATACCCTTGGGGGTGCGGAATGCAGTAAGCTCTTTATCTTTTGGTGCCATGCGAATTTGGTTATAGCCTGACGATCGTCCATGAAAGACATTGCTTCGTAACCAGTAATAGCATCGATCATCAGCTCTGTAATAGGAAGCGGGAATTCATCTTTGGGACACACATTGTTAAGATCCCTGAAGTCAACACATACTCGAATCTGGCCATTCTTCTTCCTTACAGGGACAGTACTTGAAACCCATGTTGGGTATTTAACCTCCCGAATAAATCTTGCTTCAATGAGTTTGTTAACTTCGATTTCAATCAGGGGAACCAAGTCTAGCCTAAAGCGCCTTTGAGCTTGCTTAACAGGACGGGCGCCATTCTTGACCGCAAGGTGATGGACTGCCACTTTAGGGTCCAAGCTAGGCATTTCTTTGTAACTCCAAGCAAATATATCCCTAAACTCCTTGAGTAACTCAATATAAGTGCTTTCTTCATCAACTTGTAGTAGAGCACTTAGGTAGGTGGGTTTTGGTTCTTCATCGGTGCCAAGGTTAACTTCTTTTGAAGCATCAACAATTGCTTTCATCCCTTCTTCAAGTTCCGGGGGAGCATCTTTCGCATCTTCATTTTCTTGAGGGTCCCCATCGTTGAAGGATATGTGATAACACGATGAAATATAGTCCAATTTCTCATAATCCTCCATTAGAGACAAAACACCATGCTCACTTTGTGCAGTAACATGATATGAAGAACCCACACTTTCTTCGTCTTCATCACGTTCTTTAGTGTATACCACAGTGTATGGCTTCACCTTCAGTACTTCATCACACGAAACCATGACTTCTGTTTGCCGCCTCATTCTAGAAGGAACCAAACTTTGGAAATCTTTAGAGACCCTCTGAATTTTGGGCAAAGCGGGTGTTCTTGTATTTTGATAATTTTTATGGAACTTATTCACCTTCTTTAATGGACCCAATCTCTCAAATACGGAAGTCCTCACAGTTGATTTTCCAAGTCTGTAAAAAATAGAAGGCCTGTTAGAAGCGGCAGATTCTTTTTCTACAATGATGTGATTTCTACTCGCCCTTCTGATGGAGATGCGCACTGGTGACGGTTGCTTGAATCCCAAACCTTCGCGTGGTTGCCTCGTTGCAGCTTCTGATGGGAGCTTTCCTAACTTTGACGGCTCATCGGGATTGTATCCAGCTTTCGCAAATAGCTTGTAAGCGTTAGGATCAAAACCTTCATATGTTCTCTTTGTAGGGAGTGCTACATTCTGCAAACTATTTTGAGCTACAAACCCTGCAAGCGGCTTCGAGGACAACTTTACCGCCTCAATTCGTTTCACCGGAAGAGTTAACTCCTTTAGTGTGTTGGTTTGGAGATTAGATGATTCACCCTCGTCTTTCTTCCTTTTAGGGACATATTGGAGCTTAGGACTTACTTTCTTTCCATAAGATGCAATATCCCATCTATGAGATTTATTCACATTGGGTTGTACCTCCTCAGTAACAACTTTGGCTTTACCGATAGTTACCTCAGATCTTTTAGCTATGGGCTCGTCATTCTTGCTTTTTATGTCATCATCAACTTTTAGCTCCTTCACAATGTGGTTTTTCAAGTAGAACTTTGCATCAGTGAAGTGTGACTCTGCCTCAGTGAATGGCGCATCATCGACAATTATCGTCTTCTCGACTTTACTCTCGTAGTATTTTAAACATTGATGGCAGATAGACGGAACTACTTTATTCTCACGTATCCAAGGCCTTCCAGGAAAGACATTGTATGAAGTCTTCACATCTATCACATGCAGCCATGCACTTGATTGCATATCTTCAATAGTGATTCCCAGCCTGATCGCGCCTATGGATCTTTGCCCCCCTTGGTTGAATCCTTAGATCATCACACGACTTTCTGAGAGTTCGTTCATGGGAATACCAAGTTGTTTCACAATGTGAATTGGAAAAATGTTCACTGATGGTCCTCCATCAACAAAAATTCGATTTACCCTTTGATCACGCATATAGCCAACCAGGTACAATGGGCGGTTATGAGGAGTGTCACCTAGCAGAAGATCGTCACTTGTGAATGTGACTTTTTCCTCACAAACATCAACTTCTTGAGTAGTGGAGTCGATGAGATTTTCCGAAGATGGTGCCAACGGTAGGTCATCACTCCTTTCTTTCCCTTCGTCAGTATGGTAACAAGAGGCATCAATACCCCCATGAGAAATCTTCGTGCAGAACCAACTTGGTACAAATTCCTCCAAGGACACTGGATGTCGTGGCTTCTGATGGTGGTGCACCTCCACTTTCTCTTCCTTTAAGTTNGAGCCAAATATGATAGAGACTTGGTTTGCGCTTGCTTTCTCATCTTCAAGCACGATCTTCTTTTCACGAGCCAAGTCCATAACTTTGTCCTTGAAGACAAAGCACTTCTCCAGAGGGTGGCTCACGAGTCGATGGTACTTGCAGTAATTTGGTCATTTGTTCTCCCATCTTCATTTGGCCGCTTCATCTCTGGGAGCTCAATGAGATTTAACTCGAGGAGTTCTTCAAAAATAGTCGGCATATCAGAATCCAGAAATGGGTACTCTTTCTCTTGCATTTCTCGTAGAGTCAACTTTCTACTTGGATTATCTTGAAACGGAGTGGATCTCATACTCTGCTTCTTGCTCACTTTCATCGCGAACTTCGCAGGTGATGTGCTGACATTCATAACTTCTTTATTTTCGGATCTAGGTATAAACTTGCTCCATTTTCTGATTTCTTGCTTGTCATTCCCTTTGCGAGGTTCATAGATGGGAAGCCTTTCATTTCCAATGGAGGCCATGCTCAACTCCATGTCATGGGCACGAGTTGCAAGTTCTTAAAATGTGCTAGGCTTGATACTTTGCAAGATATAACGCAATACCCAATGCATACCTTGGATACACATCTCTATGCCAAAAGCTTCATTAAGCCTGTCTTTACAATTGAGGCTTGCATTCCTCCAACGATTGATAAAGTCGACAACTGGTTCACTCTTTCGTTGACGAGTATTTGTGAGTTCTATCATACTCACAGTACGTCTCGTGCTATAAAAGTGATTGAGGAATTCTTGCTCCAATTGATCCCAGCTATCAACAGATCCAGCCTCGAGGTCCGTGTACCAATCAAAAGCATTTACTTTTAATGAGCGGACAAATTGCTTGACGAGGTAATCTCCATAAGTTCCAGCATTGTTTCATGTCTCAACGAAGTGCGCCACATGTTGATTTGGATGGCCTTTGCCATCAAACTGTTGAAATTTTGGAGGTTGATAGCCAGCGGGCATCTTCAACATATCAATCCTTGCAGTGTACGGCTTCGCGTATGTAAGGGAAGACTTGGTAGCAACTTCGTACTTGATTTTGATAGTTCCTTCGATGAACTTCTTCAGTTGATAGATTGGAATCATCCCTTCAGACGAGATAGGGATAGCCTTATTGGATGAAACTTGTCTTGGGGGAGGATCAATCTCTTGAACTTCTGGGAGTTTGCCAGGTGCATGGGTAGATTCTTCTTCCATCAAGATTCTGACCCTGCATGTTAGCTTGTCAATTCTAGCATCTTGATTTTGAATGCATTTGGTCAAGCTAGCGATTGCTTCCGTTAAGTTTGCCAACTACTCCTCCACAGATGAAGTGTTTGTCACCATAGCTTGCATGATTGTTGTGGATGATTGAGAGTACCACGGATTTTCACACAGATTGATCCTTGACTGGCTCACGCTCTGTGGTGTAAGTGGGAAGGATCCATCATTTGAAGTTTCATCATCTTCCTTCACAACAGAGTGCTTGGATACAGAGAGGTCAAGCAGAGCAAGAGTTTTCTTGATCTTTTCAGCAACATCGCTTCCTCCTTCGGGTGCATTTGTGGAAGATCTTGATCCTTTTGAGGATGAAGATTCGAAAACAGGGGTAGATACGGACGACACTTGGGTGCTTGTTGTCCGAACGAGCTTGCTTTGCTCCTCGTAACTAGTCCAAAGCTTCCAAAGGTAACTTCGAGTATGTTTTCCACATCAGCATAGAACCTGGAATTAGCAGCCTTGGCGGAAGTTGAACTGGAGTTGATTTTCTTGGAAGCCATTTCATTGTTCTTGAACTTTGGTGATTGAAAAGTTGAGATGAAAGGTAGAGATTGTCCCACCGGGCGTGCCAGAATATGTAGACAATAAATCTCGTCGACAAAATATAATCAAGATCGAAAATATTGCAACAATCGTAGTATTTGATTTCAAGTAATTTGAGTGTACAATCTCTATGAATCCTCTGATTCTTCCTTCCAATAATAAATAAATTCAAGGGCCTTTGAGCTTGATCTTGAATCTATATTTGTTGTCACAAACGATGATCTTGTTCTTGAACTTGAGCTTAATTGCTTGAACTTGACCTTGATTCGTTCTTCGTTCTTGAACTTGAACTTGATTGCTTGAAGCTTGAAACTTGTGGAGAAACTTGCGGCGTTGGATCCACGAGCTCTCTCTTGCTTCTTGTTATAACTTCTGGTGTTTTTTTCTAAGTTATGAAGACCCCTATTTATAGTTGTGGGAGGAAAGAGTTATGATAAGAACAAACGTTTTTCGACCAATCAAATTGAAGAGTGACAATGCCGCATTTGATTGGCCAGAACATGTCACTTGCACATGTGGCGTGATTTTATTGGCCTTTTAATGTGACTTGGTATGCTTTGTCATTTTAACACATGGCACGATACTATTGGCTCTTTTGTTTGACTTGGCGCACCACGTCATTTGACACGTGGCACCAAACTGGGCCTCTAGGAAGATAATAGCTTTGGCTTAATGAGATGAGCTCATCACTTTTAGCCCAATTAAATGGGCTAGTCCAATGGATTAAGATTTATTTACTTAACCCATATATATTGGAATTATATATATAATTCCAGTATATTATCCCATTATATTTATTTTGATCAATAAAATCCAAATTATTTTATGAATTTAATTTTAATAAAATTTATATGCCTACACACCTCTCAATCAAGAAGATATACAACAAACTTAGAGGAGATTATCCAAAGGTGGCTGGGGAGGTTATATACTAGAGATAGATTAGCAAAGTGGGGTGTGATGACTGAGCTAATTTGTATTTGTGTGACAATGACGATGAATCCATTGAGCACCTATTTTTCAAGTGTAACTTCTCTGCTGCCCTATGAGGGAAATGCTCACATGGATGGAAATAAACAGAGGGCCAATGGGATGGAATCAAGAACCAGTATGGACAGTTACAAATGCAAATGGAAAGGATAGTAAAGCTGGAATCTACAGATTAACAATGACCAGATTAACAATGACAGGATGTGTGTACTACTTATGGCAAGAGCGGAACTTAAGAATCTTCCCAAAGAAGTCGAGAAGTGTTGAAGTTCTAAGCAGATTAATAACACAAGATGTTCATTGCAGGGGACAGTGGGATCGAGAACTTGCGGGACAATTGAGAAGGATGAATTTCTTTCCTTAGTTAAATTATGTTTATTTTTGTAACTAACGGGATAGGTAGGAAGGGAAGATGAATGTAAAAAGTTAGAGATGTCCAACTTTATGGGTTTTGTTTTGCTTGTACATATATTTTCTCTTGGTAAATAAAATTACTAAATTATCAAAAAAAAAAGGTGCTACAAGTGCTCCTAGGTGGGCTGATTTGGTCGATGAAGAAAAGAAGGTTACTTCTCCTCCTAGGAGTAAAAACCCTCAAGCACCTGTATTTGTTCTTTCACGTAAGGCAACACAAATTTTAACTCAAGATAGGACACTCTTGGATGCTTTGAAGAGTTCGAGTTTAATTGCTACAAAAGTTAAATTGGAAAATAGAGACATCCTCCATACTCTTGTCTCTCATGATATGGACAAATTGAATGCTCTTGATAACAATAAAAAGAGCTTAGCCATTACCTCCAAGCCTAGTGGAATAGTATCCAAGAGACATGAGCTAGGGGCTTTAGTGTCAAGACCCAGTCCAACTGAATCTTTTAGTGGTAAGTGTAGACATATAAATTTTAAATTCATAAAAGAATTTGGATTATACTATAAAATTCAAGATATATTGGTCCAAATGAATATTATGGGCTAATATATTGAATTAATTATATAAATCCAATATACATGGATTAAGTAAATAAGTCTTAATCCATTGGGCTAGCCCATTTAATTGGGCTAAAGTGATGAGCTCACTTCATTAGGCCCAATATGTCATTTTCCTAGAGGCCCAGGTTGGTGCCACATGTCAAATGACGTGGCACGCCTAGTCAAACAGAAGAGCCAATGGGATCATGCCACGTGTCAAAATGACAAGGCATGCCAAGTCACATTGAAAGGCCAATGAAAATGCGCCACATGTGCAAGTGGCATGTTCTGGCCAATCAAATGCGGTCATGTCACACTTCAATTTGATTGGTCGGAAAGAGTTTGTTCTTATCACAACTCTTCACTTCCACAACTATAAATAGGGGTCTTCATAACTTAGAAAAGGGACCAGAAGTTATAAAAAGAAGCAAGAGAGAGCTCGTGGATCAAACACCGCAAATTTCTCTACAAGTTTCAAGCTTCCAGCAATCAAGTTCAAGATCAAGAACGAAGAACGAATCAAAGTCAAGTTCAAGCAATTAAGCTCAAGCTCAAGAACAAGATCATCGTTCGTGACAACAAATATAGATTCAAGATCAAGCTCAAAGACCCTTGAATTTATACTAGAAAAGAAGAATCAGTGGATTCATAGATATTGTACACTCAAGTTATTTGAAATAAAATACTACGATTTTTTTGATATTTTTCAGTCTTGATTTTATTTTTTCGACGAAATTTATTGTCTACAAATTCTGGCACGCCCAGTGAGACAATCTCTATCTCTCATCTCAACTTTTCAAACACCAAAGTTCAAGAACAACGAAATGACTTCCAAGAAAATCAACTCCAGTTCAACTTCCGCCAAGGCTGCTAATTCCAGGTCTATGCTGATGTGGAAAACATACTCGAAGTTACCTTTGGAAGATTTGGACCAGTTATGAGGAGCAAAGCAAGCTCGTTAGGATAACAAGCACCCCAAGTGTCGTCCGTATCTACCCCTGTTTTTGGATCTTCATCCTCAAAAGGATCAAGATCTTCCACAAATGCACCCGAAGGAGGAAGCGATGTTGTTGAAAAGATCAAGAAAACTCTTGCTCTAATTGACCTCTCCGGATCCAAGCACTCTACTGTGAAGGAAGATGATGACGCTTCAAGTGATGGATCATCCCCACTTACACCACATAGCGTGAGCCAATCAAGGATCAATCTGTGTGAAAATCCATGCTACTCTCTATCATCCATGACAATCATGCAAGCCATGGTAACAAACACTTCATCTGTGGAGGAGCAGTTGGCAAACTTGACGGAAGCAATCGATGGCTTGACCAAGTGCATGCAAAATCAAGATGCTAGAATAGACAAGCTAACAGATAGGGTGGGAATCTTGATGAAAGAAGAATCCACCCATGCACCTGGCAAACTCCCAGAAGTCCAAGAGATTGATGCTCCCCCACAACAAGTTGCATCCACTAAGGAAATTCCACTCTTTTCGGAAGGGATGATTCCAATCAATCAACTAAAGGAGTTTATTGAAGGGACTATAAAAAACAAATATGAAGTTGCTTCCAAGTCCTCATTTACCTATGCAAAGTCGTACACTTCAAGGATCGATATGTTGAAGATTCCTGCTCGCTATCAACCTCCCAAATTTCAACAATTTGATGGCAAAGGCAATCCAAAGCAACATGTGGCGCACTTCGTTGAGACATGCAACAATGCTGGGACTTATGGAGATTACCTTGTCAAGCAGTTTGTCCGCTCATTAAAAGGAAATGCTTTTGATTGGTACACGGACCTCGAGGCTGGATCTGTTGATAGCTGGGATCAACTAGAGAAAGAATTCCTCAATCGCTTTTATAGCACGAGACGCACTATGAGTATGATAGAACTCACAAGTACTCGTCAACGGAAGACTGAACTAGTTATTGACTTTATCAATCGTTGAAGGAATGCAAGCCTCAACTGTAAAGATAGGCTTAGTGAAGCTTCTGTCATAGAGATGTGCATCCAAGGTATGTATTGGGTGTTGCGCTACATCTTGCAAGGTATCAATCTTGGCACATTTTAAGAACTTGCAACTCGTGCCCATGACATGGAATTTACCATGGCCTCTGCTGGGAACGAAAGGCTACCAATCTATGAACCTCGCAAAGGGAACGACAAGCAAGAAGTCAGAAAATGGAGCAAGTTTGTACCGAGATCTGAAGATAAAGAAGCTATGAATGTCAACACATCACCTGTGAAGTTCACGACGAAGGTGAGCAAGAAGCAGAGTATGAAATCCACTTCGTTTCAAGATAAGCCAAGTGGAAAGTTGACTCTAAAAGAAATGCAAGAGAAAGAATTCCCATTTCTAGATTTTGATGCNAGCGCAAACCAAGTCTATATCATATTTGGCTCATTCAATCCAGACGAATTATGTAGTTCCAAATAAAGTAAAGATGAAGAATTACTGGAGAACTACAAGGTTGAAGACGGTCAACCTGAGGATGATGAAGGTTGGACGCTGGTGACTCCTCGTAGGCGCCACAAAAGGGGCCCACAAAAAGGATCAATGGAACAACTAACGAGGAAGATAATGGTGAAAAGACCTAGGAGATGGAGCCTAGTTAAGTACGTAAAGAAAGCGAAAGTGGAGGTGCACCACCCTCAAAAGACACGACATCCAGTGACCTTGGAGGAGTTTTTACCAAGTTGGTTCTGCACGAAGATTTCCCATAGGGGTGTTGATGCCTCATGTTGCCATACTGACAAAGGGAAAGAAAGGAGTGATGACCTACCTACGGCACCATCTTCGGAAAAGCTCATCGACTCCACTACTCAAGAAGTTGATGCTTGTGAGGAAAAAGTCACATTCACAAGTGACGATCTTCTGCTAGGTGACACTCCTCATAACCGCCCATTGTACCTGGTTGGCTATATGCGTGATGAAAGGGTAAACCGAAATTTCGTTGATGGAGGATCTTCAGTGAACATTTTGCCAATTCACACTGTGAAACAACTTGGTATTCCCATGAACGAACTCTCAGAAAGTC